>JAOSBM010139325.1:0-15279 GCA_027568955.1 Erythroxylum tenue | reverse complement strand
ACACAAGATGAACTAAGTGCCATTTTCACCCGAGAAGGTCCGTTAAACGGACACACATGTCCGTTAAACGGACACAAGCTGGTCAAGCAAGCCAAATCCACCCGAATGTGTCCGTTAAGCGGACACTGATGTCCGTTCGACGGACATACTTCAGACAACAACCCCAAACTCACCCGAATGTGTCCGTTCGACGGACACAAGCTGGAGCAAGAAATTTTCCAGCTTCCAACCAACTTCCAACTTCAATCAAACATCCAACACTTCTAACATCTCAACATATCAATACAAACCAATACAAACCCGAATCCATCACCATCTAAGCAAACAATTTCAAACTTTTATCAATCATCCTCATCAAATACAAACTACTCCTAGCAAATCTCAACAAGAATAATACATCTTCTAACTTCACTTTTCATCGAAAAAGGGTCGGGGTCTAATATGTAGCTCGTACAATATTCGCACTGTAATCTCTCTAAGATTTTTGTAATATCAGTAGTTCAATAGTTCGATCAGAATCAAAAACTTCTACGCAGTCTTCGTCTTCGACTTATATTTATGGTCTTCTCTTCAACTGCTTCTTGAATCTTTAAAGAAACGGTTAATCAGTTGAGTCCTGTAACTGACTCAAACTGATACTTTCGTCTGCTTTCAGCTTCCGTCTGCTTTCAGCTTCCGTCTGCTTTCTGCTAACGTCTACTTTCTGCTTCCGTCTGTATTTTGCTAATGTCTGCTTTCTGCTTTCGTCTGCATTCTGCTAACGTCTGCTTTCTGCTTCTTAGCTTTTCTTCCGTCTGCTTTTCATTCTTTCACTTCTTTGTTTATCATCAAAATTATTATTAACGTCATTTTGACTTAACAAGGTATCCAACGATGTGGATGGGTTCCTGAACTTGAGGAGACATTAATTGCTAATATTAGGAGTATATAGGTCCACATTAAATTCTATGATAATATGTTTGGGAGATGCGAATTTGACCTGATGAATGTATTACAAACACAGGAAGTTAAGATTACAAATAAATTGGAAGGTGTGGAGAAATGAGTATGAATGAGCAGACAATAGAATAAGGCAATGTGAAATCAGAGACATCGAAGGAATTGAGAAAATCATTGGAGAGACGAAGTCAATTGCGAAATTGAAAATAACGCGAGATAATGTTACATCATTGAGGAATTAGTTATTTAAGGAATTAGGAGAGCTAATCATGGGCATATGGAGTTTGATAATCATTGTGGAGTTAACAATTGCCTCGATAGTACCATGGAATTGAAGATTAAAGTGATCCAAGAAAAATTTGATGATGTATTTTAGATATTCGAAAATTGAGAAGAATAAATTGAATACGTGAAAAAATGGGTAATGCGCGTGAAAAATGAAAGTAAGGAAAATTTTGAGGAATTATACTGATATTAATTATATCGTATGAATTTAGAGATTCTATAGTATGCAACAATATTATATAAGAGATTTGGATAAATCCAATGCAACAGGATAAAGTGATTTCATACGTATGGAGACAACTAGAGTATTATGAGTTGATATTTGATACATGATTTAGAGCTAGCTACTATAGTAGTAATTGTTTTGAAGTTTGGAAACAGTATATGTAAAGGAATATCTGGGATAGATATATAGATAAGCACAGATCATAAAAAGTTTGAGGCAATCACTGGATTGAGAGAATTGAATATGAAACCAAGAAGGTTGATATAAATACCGAAAGACCATGGTTGTACAAGTGAGAAATTTCAAGTAAGGCTACGTGTTATATTTGATACCTTAAACAAAATTCAATAATGAGGATTATCATAACTAGAGTAAAAAGAAGCATGGAATGTGGGGCTTGGTTTATCCCAAATTTAGAAATTCAGGAATTGTTAATTTAATTGAGAGATTGAAAATAGATGTGCATTTTGGGTTCGAATAGGAAGATGATGCTTTGTGATTGAAATAAGAAGTATACGTACTAATAAAGATGATTGAATAAAGAGACTATTAAAGGAGCATAAATAACAACCTATGATATTCATCTTAGTGGGCATACGCTGAGATGGCGTTTGATGGCTAAGGACATGGAAGTAAAAGATGAAATGTTTATGAGAGTATACCTTCTCAAGGTGTGTAGATTGAGTTCAAAAATTGCTCAGGTTAGGATAAAGAATCAATTTAGTTTGAATTGTATTGGTCCAGAAAAAGATATTGAGAACCAGACCATTGAATTATTATCAACAAAGATGTTTTGGTTCGTAATGGGAGTATGTTAAGAGATATCGATCCGATCTGATATTGATGTTATCAACACAGGAAATGGGAAAGGTGTGAGTAATCCAAAGCCCTATGAGGAACTTGTTAAGAAAGTGAATGATTAAATGAGTGATTGAAAGAACGAGTGAGTCTTTTGACTATGATTATTTGAAAGAAATTATTCACGTGAAGAAGTTACTAAGGAAACTGAGGAAAACATATGACAATGTTATCTCCATTTGGTTGAAAACTCAGGTAAGAATTTCAAGGACAATTTTTTTTAGTGGGGGAGAATTGTTGGACCCCGAACTTTTCTTGGAAGATTAGAACTATTAAATGAGAAATTTTGGTGATTAGTCATGAGTAAAGAACAAATGAATGAAGAATTTTTTAACCAAGAAATGATAGACAAGAGTAAAGTAGGAAATGGGAAATATGGATAGATTCATGATTTGCTATGATGTTTTTAGTAGATAAGAGATTTTGAAATGGGAAGAATTAAGGTGAAAGTTAGAGGTGAAATGAAAGAAAAAATGAAGTTGAATATGTGTATGTTCCGTATGTAGTGCGCATGATTAATCATGGATTATATTTTTCTTTATAGATGATATTGATTTGAAATGAAGTTGAGAATGAAGAGTAAATGCAGTAGAAAAAGGTGATCTTGGAATGAGTTGTGATAAGAAAAGATTTTGAAACAAAATTGGGTAGATGATCTGGAAAATGTTCACTGAGTATGCTTTAGTCTTTTAGCCACAACATTTTCTCTAGTTGTCTGAAAGAGATGATTCTTTATTTGGATTAAACTACAGATATAGGGCTGCATTTCTTATGAAGACATCGAATTTCAATTCTATCTCTAAGAATCTAAAAATTTGTCATGAAGTGAGAACTGGATGCAATACATTGGGACATGAATGTAAAATTCGTGTTCTGAATTCGGGGGAAATTCTGGATTGATCTAGATAGATTTTGGCAAAGTTGCCTTCTTGAGATTTGTAGATCTTTCATTTATCTTTCTCTTTCATTTATCTTTCCAATGATATATGGTATGAAATTTTTGGACATCTGAGTCAAAAGTTATGATCTTTATAAGTGGAGATGCTTTGGAAGCAAAAGTAAGACGAAGTTATTATCCATCCTATCGTCTTAGTTACGGTTCATCTTATTCGTCTTAGTTACAGTTCATCTAAGATGAAGTTACTGTTCATCCTATCGTCTTAGTTACTGTTCATCTAAGACGAAAGGAAAGTAAGACGAAGCAAAAATAAGAAAAAGAAAAGTAAGACGAAAAGAAAGTAAGACAAAAGGAAAGTAAGACGAAAAGAAGTAAGATGAAAGGAAAGTAAGACGAAGCAAAGTAAGACGAAGCAAAGTAAGAAGAAAGAAAAGTAAGACGAAGGAAAGTAAGACGAAACAAAAGTAAGACGAAACAAAGTAAGACCAAAGGAAAGTAAGATGAAAGGAAAGTAAGACGAAGCAAAAGTAAGACAAAGCAAAGTAAGATGAAAGGAAAGTAAGACAAAAGGAAAGTAAGACGAAGCAAAAGTAAGACGAAGTGAGAAAGATTGAGTGAAAAAGTGGAACGGGTACAATGGGTGTACTCTTAAATGGTATGAACTGGTGTTATTCTACTGAACATACTTCAGTATTTTGATGATTTCTGGATCGATAGAGCTCCAAATAAGAGGATTTTTTATTTGTGGTAAACTAGATACATGGAGAAACAAATGGTATGAAGGAATTGGAATCTAATTCAGTCTCTAAGATGTTTAAATTTTAGATAGAAATTGTGCATAGTATACTATTATGGACAAGAGCAGTCCAAAAATGTTTGAATATTTTGAATCTCTGAACCAAATTGAAGGATTTCGATGGCATTAGAAAGTTACGACAGCGGGGATCAGTTTTCTAGAAGAAATGTTATATTAGAATGTTCAAGGGTATTTGTGGCAAGACACTTAAGTTTAAAAGAACGTAAGCTTATAAGGAAGGATAAATTGGACTTTTTGGACTCATTAAGGGAATAATTGGAAGAAGAAGTATTGTCTTGCTTATAAATGAAGAAGAAAATGTGAATGAGAAGATTCTGTAGAAGCAAAATGTGTGGATGAGAAAAGAGATAAGAGAGAGAAAACATGAAAAAGAATCAAAGAGAGAAAGAAGAGAAAACAAGCTAGGGTTTAATTTCCTTAGCCTTCAAGAGAGATCTTGAGGTTGTTCAAGAAGTGAAAAAGGTAGAGGAAGAGAAGAGCTTCCAATTGAGCCAAAGATTTCTTCATTTGGTGGAGAACCAAGGAGGTCATAGAGGCCTATTTCAGTTAGATCATCTCACAGAGTACACATTAAAGATATAGCAGGAAAGAACCTTTGATACCTCAGTTTGTTGCAAAGAGAAGAGCTTTCTTTTGAGCTAAAGATCCCTTCATTTGGTGACAGAATGAAGGTAAGATCATTTTGAATCCTTTGGGTTTTTGGAAAGATTTTAGTTCATGGAGTTTAGAAAATATTTGGGTTAAAGTATTTTAGAACCAATTTTAGTGTTTGTACTTTTGAGGGATTTTCAATTGAAAACCCTATTGAGTGAGATTTTTGTTATTGTGTAAAGGGATCAAGAGGGGCAAGAGACACAAGAAAAGAAGCATTTTGAGCAAGTCAAGTCTTTAAGCAAGGAAAATCAAGGTGGGTACATGTTTATAATAGAGTAAATAAGCTACTACTATTTTCTTTAAATCAAAGAAGTTTTCTGATTTCATTTGCATCATAAGTGCTGCATTATTATTTATGAATGATTTGTGAAATCTGCTATATGTTTGTTACATGTTTTAAGTGATGTTTTTCAAAAGGAAAAGACCATGAAAGTGATATTTTAGAAAAAGATGCATGTTTCTGAAAGCATGTTTTCAAGAATGGTTTTCTAGATATACGACAAGTATATGAAAAGCAAGATTTAAAGAAAAGTGCCTTTTTGGGCCACAAGTTGGCAAGTTAAGAAATACGTGTTATGTGGGTTTGTGGTGGTCTATTCTGTCAGTCAAGTGCACTTTTCTAAAGGCTTCTCCCGCCTGCCCGCTAGTGGTATGGAGCTCCTTCACGGACTCTCATAAGTTTACGACTACGCAAAGCCGTTATGTGGGATTACGAAAGTCCGTTATGTTCACGGCTACACAGGACCCTTATGGAAAATGTGTTAGTACGCTCTGTTACGGACTACCCAAACCATTTATGATGTGCTTATATGCTTATAATATGTTTGAACAAGTTTGATGCATTCATTTTTCTAAGTTGTGAATTTTGACTACACGATAAGAATTTTGAAAAACAAGTATTTTTAAGATTCAATAAGATATTTTTCTATGATAAGTAAAATGTTTTCAAGGTTTCTGCTTATCTTATTATTATAAACTGTTCCCACGAGCTTTCAAGCTCACCCCCTTCCTGTCCCCATCTTCAGGTAATAGTCAAGAGATCAAGTGATCAAGAGCCTAAAGGAATTGTTTCATTTGCTATTTTGTATTTTTGTAATAAGCCAATGGTGTGACTTTTGATATGTAAATTTCAAACTTTGTTGCAATAATAAATGAAAGGAGCGATTGAAGTAGTTCAATTATATATGTATGTTTATATTGTTTCCCTCGTAATGGGGTTGAGTTGATGTAATAAGTTGGTTTGATGTTTGACTGTTTATGGGAACGCCACCCATGTGGAATGATGCTTAATAAGGGTTCATAGAAAGAACCCTATATGGGAATAGGCTCAAGTATTATGATATTTCGCAAGAGTTGGATTCTGAAAACGGAGTCTAACATATTCGGTGTCAAAGCAAGATTCGGGTTTCAGAATCAAACGGAATCCAACATTTGTGGTATCAAAGCAAGAAGATGAACCGATGATGGTCAAGGAAATTCCATAGGAATAAGATCACGTTCATGATTCGAAGTTGGGTTCCAGAAGGTGCCCAAGATATTTGGTATCAGAGCACGAGTTGGGTTCCAGAAATGGTGTCCAACATGGATACTGTGAATTCAATTGTGCATGATATTTTAAAAGAAAAAAGTGTCAATGATGAGTTGGAGTTTAGTGCTAAATTGGAAGTGAATGAGCAAGTTGATGAAACTTATAAAGTTGTAGAATCATTATTAAGGATGCTTATAGATTTAAAAATTTTAAATGCTAAAATTTTTATAACTTATAATAAAATGATTCCTTATGAGTTGAAGGCTCTGAAGATAGAATTGAAGGCCTTACATGATCATCTGAAGTATATCTATTTTAGTGAACGAGAGTTGTTACCTATGATCATCTAAAAAAAGTTAACTGTAGGATAAGAGGAAAGGCTAGTTGCACTTCTAAGGGAATAAAGAATGCAATCAGTTGGACCTTTTTTAATATAAAAGGAAAAAGTCTAGCAATATACATGTGTAGGATTCTTTTGGAAGAAAATTCTAAGCCAGCAAGGGAACCTTAAAAGAGAATCAATCTAACAATGAAAGATATAGATTAGATGTAGGTATAATCTATCTAATCTCAGATAATTTGTGAGTGAGTCTAGTTTATTTTTTGGTAAACAAAATTGGAGTGACAATGATAAGAAATTAGAATGATGACTTAGTGCCAATGAGGGTACAAAATGGGTGGTGAATATGCATAGACTTTAGGAAGATGAACTTGGTCACTAAAAGATCTTTTCCTATTAACCTTTGTAGATCAAATGAAGACCTACTAGTAAATCATGTTTGCTTTTTAGATGATTTACCAGGTTACCACTAAATAGCAATTGCTCAAGAGGATTAAGAAAAGACTACCTTTACATTTCCGTTTGAAACGTATTCCTTCAAGTGAATGCCCTTTAGTCTTTGTAATGCTTCAGGTACATTTATGGAGATTCATTTATTAATTCCTTAAATCATTTATCTAAGGTTCTCTAAAGATGCATTGAAACAAAGTTGGTATTGAATTATGATAAATGTCATTTTATGTTTAAACAAGGCATCATTTTGGGATATGTGACTTCATCTAGGGACATAAATAAGGAGTTTTCAATAATTGTTTCTTACTTTAGATAAATTTATATGTTATTTTCTTTACTCTAAAGTTATCATGTAATATGACCATACAATATTAAGATACCTTTTAACAAAGAAGGAGTTTAAACTGATATTGATGCAATGGATTTTGTGAAATAACAGTGGCAATTTTATTTTAAAAGTACGAAGTGCATCATTAAATAGCCACCACATATCATCCGCAAACGAATGGACAAGTAGAAACATCAAATAGAGAAGTGAAATATATTTTGAAAAATACTGTAAATCTGGGAAGAAATGATTGGACTTTACATCTAATCAATATTCTTTGGACTTACCGTATGATAGATGCTTATTTGAATACAATTATACACCCATATTTGATGTGTTTTGCTTGTTATTTCATAAGTTTGTTATATTTTTGGTACTTAATTCTCTCCAAGAGCATTTGTAGGTGATAATTACCTTCTTAGACCAAAAGGAGAAGAATTAAGATGAAATCGTGGCATAAAATAGAATTTGAAGCAACTTGGAATTATACGGCCGCGTATGTACCTGTATAAGTCTCTTTGAATGTGTGAAATCACAATTTTAGGCATTTTAGAGCGACACAGTTACCTAAACGATAGTTTAAGCGATCATGTTTGTCCCAAAAATCCTAAATTTCACTATAAAAGGATGTAAGCAGAGGCAAACAAGAGAGAGCTTAGTTTTAAAGAGATTTTAAGCCATGAGACACATTTAGAGGTGATGGTTCTAATCAAGGCACGAGAAATTCATGAAGAATATGTCAAAAGATCCAATAGAAAGCTACATCCAATCCAATCTTGCAAGAAGACTCGGTATAAGAGAAAGGGAGTTTTAGAATTATGATTTCTTTGTTTTAAATTAGTTTTTCTGCATGTTTATTATTAATTTCATTTTCTATTAGTAACTAAAATTGTTTAGTATCTAGGTGTGATGAACCCTAGTTTGTGATAACAATATGTTTTGATCTTGTATCTAATGCAATTATATTGATTAATTTATTACAATTCAATTTTCTATTTTATTCTTTTTCTAATAAATTCAAAATATTAGTGCATGATTTGATTTCATATGATTGAGATTGAGAAATCCTCTTGTATAAATAGATCTGCCACATTTGGAAGGAATTGCAAGCAAATATAGAGATAGGACGACATAAATTCTCTGTATTAGGATCAAACCTGCAATCCTAGGGGTTATGTAACATCCCGTCCCCATATTAAGGGTGAGGAACCAAAATTTCAGTACCCGGGAGCTCAAAGAGAGATGAAATGATTGTCTTAGTTACTGTTCATCTAAGACGAATGGAAACTAAGACGAAAGGAAAAGTAAGACGAAGTTGTAAGACGAAAGGAAAAATAAGACGAAGTTTTAAGGCGGAAGGAAAAACTAAGACGAAAGGATTGTCTTAGTTACTGTTCATATAAGACGAAGAAAAAGTAAGAAGAAAAGATCGTCTTAGTTACTGTTCATCTAAGACAAATGGAAACTAAGACGAAAGGAAAAGTAAGACGAAAGGAAAAGTAAGACGAAGTTTTAAGACTGAAGGAAAAACTAAGACGAAAGGATCGTCTTAGTTACTATTCATATATAACGAAGCAAAAGTGAGACGAAAGGATCGTCTTAGTTACTGTTCACCTAAGACGAAGCAAAAGTGAGATGATACAAAAGTAAGACGAAGTGAAAGTAAGACGAATGGAAAGTAAGACGAAGCAAAGTAAGACGATTAAGAACAAAAACATGTTTGATTCTGTTGGTCATAACTTCCTCTCTAGACCCCCAAATGACCTGATTCTTGAACCATTGTATTTGAAAAACATTGCTCTACATCTATACTAAAAATATTGGCCTTCTAAAAGGAAGCAAGGAAGATGGAGTGAAAAACGTGGGACGTGTACAGTGAGTGTGTTCTTAAATACTTTAGTATTTTGATGATTTCTGGATCGTTAGACCTCCAAATGAGATGATTTCTGATTTGTGGTAAACTAGAGACATGGAGATACAAAAAGGTATGAAGAAAGTGGAATCTAATTCAGTCTCTAAGATGTTTAAACTTTAGAAGGAAGTTGTGTATCGTATGCTGTTATGGACAAGAGCAGTCCAAAAATGTTTGAAAGGTATCTTTTGAATCTTTGAACCAAATTGAATGAGATCAGTAGACTCGAAAGGGGTGTTATACGAAAAATCTAAAAGTGAGAAAGGGTTATGACTTGTGATTTCTGTGGTTTTATTAAGTCATAAACTTAAGCATAAACTATACTTAAGAGAGTTCTACTAAAGAGAAGGGGATAAGTGGATAAGAATTGGACAGGTGTCCTAGTTAAAGATATTTATTTCTTTGAAATGACAACTTGATGTCCTTGTCTTTATCTTTTCTCGAAACTTCTTTCTTTAAAGCTCCTCCAACCCAAAGTTTTTCTGGCAATATCCCCAAAAGGTTAAACCTTTGTTTCTCTGTTTGTCCTCACTATCCCTTGGATATTTCTTTCTTCTATCCCAAGAAAGACCGAACCTTTCCATCAGCTTTCAAGATGGGGTACGTGGATTGCATGAGAGCTAGGGTTTTATGATGGTTGAGGATTCTGAAGCTTCAAACAAGTAAGCTTGCTATGCTTACATGGTTTTGCATGAAATGAAGTATGTATCATTAGTTCATTGCTAAATGAGTTAGAACAGTGATGGTTACTGGAAATGTGTGAGGAGATCTAATGTTTTGTACATAGTGATTTTTGATTGAAATGCTATGGGATAGTGTTAAACCAGTTTTGAAGTTGAAAGATCTATGAGAATATGTCATGGTGTTAAAGAATGATTAAAGTGAATGTTTCTGTTTTGATGATTATGATTTTTTTTTTACAGATGTTGATTGAGATTGTGATTTAAAGAATTGATAAGGGATTAAGTTATGAAATGAGAATGACCATATGATGTGAAGTTTGTTACAACACCCGAGTTGTCATTGAGCATGCATTGTACATAGTCCATTAAGACATTATGCATAAACAAATGCTCATAAGTGTGAAATTATTGATGTGAGTACAATATGTGTCTTGCATAAACAACTATGCAGGTCAAGTGTCCGCATTCAGGTGTTCCAGAATTGGAAGCAAATGCTATTTTTGGAGCTCACTGTGAGTAGACCGAGATGGTCTTACTTTATTGTTTGTTATTTGAATTTTATATTAATTGACTACTGAATTATTATGTGAATGTGACTGATTGTGTTGGTCCGGACAGAAGGTCCGGTGAATGTGATGTATGAATGAATATTGAAGTGCTCATTGAATGTGAATTAGATGAACTAAGTGTACGTAATTGGATTGTTAAATATGTTCTGAAATTGCGTTTGCATGTAAATGAAAAGTGATACTCAACTCTAATGTTGAATGCCAGACTACAGTCTGATGACATGTTAAAGTGAGTGAATAGGAACATGCAAATGTGATTGATGCATTTCATCATTGCATGAGTGTATGAAATATAATGGCTGTTGTGACCAGAGTAGCCAACGATCAGAGCTTAAAGCTCAACGAGTGAAAATGAGCTTTGAGCTCAAAAGTCAATCAGAGCCTCAGGCTCAACGTTTAATGAGCCCTGTATCTCCTAAGTGGATAAGGGACAGTTATTAATGAGCCCTATATGGGACAATTTAGGCACTCGGTCACAACAAAATAACAAATAGAAAGTGGGTCTCATATGCACGGCATATGCATAATATGAGTGATTATATCTATTGAATGTGAAGTGTGAAATGTTGTGAATGTGAATATGTGTTATGTGACTGGGTGAGCCATCGATGATGGTCACTCATTGAGTTCGCAAAACTCACCCAAAATGTTCAACTATTTTTCAGGATAAGAAGAATACCCTGTTAGGCTAACGAGACTATACTTACAACATTCAAGTGAAGGATAGAGGTCGGGATTAGTTTGCGTCTGCATTGCTTGTCTTTATTTTTGTACTAATCCGTAACTTTTTGTATAAATTGTTTTTCGAATTGACTTATGGATTTTGTATTTGTGAAAGGGTCCAAATGGCCATATGGGAATTTTGTAAATTGTATTGTATGATTGAAAAGGGCTTATTCCTTATTTGATTATTGACTTTCGCATGAGTGTTTGTGATTTCAAATAAAAGAAAGAAAGAAAAAATATAGATAATATTATATCAATTTTATGTGTGAGTGTTTTAGCACGTCACCCTCACGGGGCACGGACTCGGATATCACCGTCGATGTCGGGTTCGGGTCGCGCGGGAGTGGGGTGTACATTTATGTGGTATCAGAGCCCAGAAGTACTATCTTACATGAGCATTCTGAAATATGTGTCAAGTTGTATGCATTTTAGTCATATCATAGTAGACGGTAGCAACTGATCCCTAGTCTGAGTTGCATGAGTATGAGTCACATGCCTGAGCATGTGTTAAGTGTATAAGCTGATAGAAAGTGTGAAGGGAAAAGTGATGATATGTCATAATATAAGAAAGCGGAGGTTGTGAATACCTAGAAATGAGAAATGGTATATGATTAGGTATGACAGACAAAGATTTAGCACAATTATATTAGTGAATGTAGTATGGAATACGATGTTTATATTATACTGTGATGATGTACCCTCGGATGTGAACTTAATGTGATTGTATGGTTGTAGATCATTTGAGGAAGATAGTGATATGAGTATAAATGATGAGATTAAAGTGTACGAGCCAAGTTGAAGGAAATTGAATTTTTCCTATAACCTTGGAAGGTTGAACTTGGACATAGAATGGTTGTACGATTATTGTAATATGAGTTTATGATTTAGTATAAGAATATGTTTGTGGAATTGAGACTCGAATTCTATAATGATTATTCCTCTACAATTCTAAAGTGAATGAGTATATGCATATGAAAGATAAAATGAGTGAAAATAGGAAGATGAGACAGAAATGAGGAAAGAAAGAAATAATAGGGTAAAGAAATAGAAATGAATGAATTTATATAAGATGGATGATATATAGTAAGGAGAAAGTTATCAATGCATAAAAGAATGAGATGAATAAATTTATATGAGATGGATGATATATATGGATGATACTAAGAAATGAGTCTGTAATGAATCAAAAGTGAATATTGAAGTCCTAATCCTAATGAAGGCATAAGCATAAGATGTAAAATATGTTACCGAGAGTGTATGCATTTGATTTGATGTAAACTATCCAATTACGCCAGTGGATTCATGAATTGAAGAGATACAAGCAGAATATGATGAATGTGTTACCAACACAAGAAGTAAAGATTTTAAATAGATTGAAATGTGTGGAGAAACTAATACGAAAGAACAAGCATTTGAATAAGTTAATGTGAAATAAGAGGAAATTGAATGAATGGAGAAAATTCTTTGAGAAAAGAAGTCAATTGGGAAACTGAAAATAACATGAGATAATATTACCTTATTTGAGGAATTAGTCACTTAAGGAATTATGAGAACAAATTATGGGCACAGGGAATTTTGAGTTATATCTTGGAGTTAACAATGCCCTGATAGTATTATGGTATTGAAAATTTAAGTGATTCTAGTAAAACTGAACCAAATAGTAACTATGATTATACATGATATATCGAGTGTATTTGAAGAGCAAAGTGTATAATTGTGAAACTTGAGGGAAAATGTGTAAACAATATTAGTGATGAATGTGAAGAGAGTTTTGAGGAATTATAACATCGATGTCATTAAGATCTTTTGGAATTGAAGATTATGTAATGGATAATAAGGTTTCACTTTAGAGTTTCAGATGAAACCCAATGCAGTATAATAAAGTGATTTTGTACGCACTGAGACAATTAAAGTCGCATGAGTTGACCTTTTAATACATGATTTAGAACTTGCTGCAACAATGATTACCCGAATATAAGGTTGAGACCATGAATAGAGTTAATGAAAGATTTCGATTATGCAAAGGAGTATTTCCCTGTAAAGCTAGTGTTGTTATTTGATGCATTGAACATAAAATTCAATAAGGGTGTAACACAAATTCAAGAATTGAAGTTACAAGCCAAGCACACTGAAAAGCATAGAATGCTGAGTGGAATAGGGGGAGGAAAAATGAAGTATTACTAGTTGCATGGAAGTTTTAGATCAGTCTTGTTGGAAGGAACTAAGAAAGCCTAAAAGCTAAGGAGTCAGAATTGTGAATTCCATAGAAAAATTGGAAACGAATCTGAACTTTCGAGTGGAATCGGAAGGACGATGATTGGTGGTAGAAATAAGAAGTATGTGTGCCTGATAAGGATGATTGAGTAAAGATATTATTATAGAAATGCAATAACAACCAAAGCTAGTCATCTTAGCAGGAATACGTAGAAATAGTATTTAACTGCTAAGGATGTCAAGACAAGTGACTGAGTGTTTGAATTGCCAATAGTCTTAACTGTCGGGAATATTCTTAAAGCTTATATTTGGAGTTCATGGGAATATGAGATTGATTTATAATTCCAATTGACTACAGGTACAACAATTGTCATCATAGTGACATCATTAAAATGAAAAGTGCCTAAAAAGGATCAAAAACCATAATTGATTCGAGATACTGGTGATGAGTGAGATGAATCCTAAATAACAGTAAAGTAACTTATGAAGGATAAAAGGGTTAGGTGAATCAACATCGAAAAAATGAAATATATAGTGAAATGGACGTAAGATTGACTGTATTAACACTGAAGAGAAGTGAATTGTAAAAAGAGAGATGAAGTGTTCTTGTGAGTACCACCTTAGCAAGGTGTGCTCAGATATGGAGAAAGGATATGTAAGCTATTATGAATTGGTCTGTATGAAAATTGTTATGAGTTAGTGTTACTAGTGAAAGATGTTTTAAATTCACACTATGTGATATGTGAATAGATTCTGAAATAATGACATGATTGACAGAGATAGATTGGCAGCATACGAAGTAAAAGTTGGTGAGTAATCTGAAAGATACCGATGAAATAGTCAAGATAGTGTGATAGTTGAATTAGTGATTGAAGGATCTATTGAATTATCAACTGTGGTCATCTGGAATAGAGTACTTGAGTGATGAAGTATATGGGAGATGGAGAAACATATGAGGAATCAATACCTCTAACGTATTGATCAATCAAATGGGAATTTCGAGGATGAAATTTATTAAGGGGAGAATTGTAACATCCCGTCCCCATATTAAGGGTGAGGACCCGAAATTTTAGTGGGAGCTCAAAGAGAGACGAAAGGATCGTCTTAGTTACTGTTCATATAAGACGAAGCAAAAGTAAGACGAAAGGATTGTCTTAGTTACTGTTCATCTAAGACGAATGGAAATTAAGACGAAAGGAAAAGTAAGACAAATTTTTAAGGCGAAAGGAAAAGTAAGACGAAGTTTTAAGATTCAAGGAAAAACTAAGACGAAAGGATCGTCTTAGTTATTGTTCATATAAGACGAAGCAAAAGTAAGACGAAAGGATCGTCGTAGTTACTGTTCACATAAGACGAAGCAAAAATGAGACGAAAGGATCGTCTTAGTTACTGTTCATCTAAGATGAAGTTTAAAGACAAAGTTTTAAGACGATACAAAAGTAAGACAAAGAAAAGTAAGATGAAGTAAAAGTAAGACGAATGGAAGGTAAGACGAAGCAAAGTAAGACGATTAAGAACAAAAACATGTTTGATTCTGTTGGTCATAACTTCCTCTCTAAACCCCCAAATGACTTGATTCTTGAACCATTGTATTAAAAATGTTGGAGTTATGTAAATATAGTGCCCTGGAAAGCAAGTGTATTTACATGTAACTTTATCTTTTTCAGTTACAGTTTTGTAATGAAAATATTTATTATTAATAAAACAAAAGAGTTTGATTTTATCTGTATGAGCATTATATATCTGGTCAAAAGGTACCAAGATTCTTTTAAAAGTAATATAAATATACATAGAGATGTATGGGAAACATGTATATTATTAGAATCTAAATTAATTGATTCACAGTTGA
>JAOSBM010139282.1:0-15290 GCA_027568955.1 Erythroxylum tenue | reverse complement strand
TCAATTTAATACTTCTTATTCCATCAATTTATGTAATAAAGCTCCAATCATAGTCATGCTAATTAAACTCCAACCAATGGAAACATTTATTAATCAAAACTTCAAAAGTAACTGAAATCATGTTTATTCAATGAGAAAAGAATTCGGGGGCCAACAAACTTTGTCCAATTTAGCCTAGATCAATACAGTATTTCCTCTGAAGTCAGAACACACATTCTTACACTATGGAAAACTTGAAAAAAAATGCAATGTGCAATTTTGGAATTTGTCATCGGAAAAACACAATCATACTTCATTAACATCAAAAGATAAGAGTTTATACAAAGCTTTAATGGGCATTTCAAGCCACAATACATCAATATCTCAAAATCCCAAAATATAAAAAGTTACATGAACAGTAATTTGCTCAACATGCAACTAAAGCCTTATAGTCACAAATCTAGTTTAAAACATAAAAAGATGCAAATTTTAGAGTGATGCCTCGATTCTCTTTCACTCGATCTCTTGCTCGTCACCTGGAGATGGGAAGGAATGGGGGTGAGCTTAAAGCTTGTGGGTAATAATTTTATAACTAGTAACAAGCAAAACCCTTAAAATAATCATTTCCATTATAAACGTTCACATTAATGCAAAACATGCATGCATCACTTTTATCACATATCATGAGCACATAATCACATCAAAATGGCTTGGAAGGTCCATAAACGGAACGAACTAACACAATTCCATGAAATGGGCATGTGTAGTCGTTAATAGAACGAATTAACACAATCCCACATAATGATTTTGTGTAGTCGTAAACATGAGGGAGTCTATAAAGGAGCTCCGTGCCACTAGCGGGCAGGTGGGAGAAACCTTTAGTCAAAACGCACTTGACATACAGAATGGACCAAACCAAACCCATATGACATGTATCTCATAACTTGTAAACTTGTTGCCCAAAATGGCACATTTTCGAAACTTGATTTTTCAAGCATAGTATTCTTTAAAAAATCATTTGCACAATCTTTTTATAATTCATCAACACAATATGCCCATACCAAGCACCTATCACATTGTCAAAGCATTCAAAGAGTCATAAAGTACGTTCATGAAAATAGTTGAAATCATTTATTTCTATAATTTAAAATAAAACATTAATAGTCTATTACTTAATTATAAAACCGTCACCCACTTGAAATCCTTGCTTAGGAATTTACTTAAGGATGTCTTTCCTCTTGCTCCTCTTACTTCTCTTGATCCCCTCCTTGATTTCCTTCATAAATGACAAAATTCCATTCAATAGGAATCCAAATTTGAGAACCCATAAAGCATATTCACCAAAATTGACTCTAGGTTGCTTAAACCCATGCATTTCCTAAGCTTCATGAATCATAACCCTTTCATATATCCAAAATATAAAAAATTGGACTTACCTTGAATCTTCACCAATTTTTGAGATTATTGGCTCTCAAGAATGATCTTTCCTTCCTCTTTCTTTTTCCCTTCTTAAGCAATCTCAAACTCTCTCTTTAAGACTAAGAAAAGATGAAACCTAGCTCAAAACTCCATTCTTTTCTCAACTTCACCGAAACCTCTCTTGCTCACTTCTTGTTTTTGTATTTCACTCCTTCTTTCACAAATTTTCGTTTTTCTCTCCTTTAGGAAGAAGACAACACCTTTTCTTTCCCATTTTACCCTTAATGAATGAGAAAAGTCCACCTTGCCCTTCCTTTATACCTTATGTCTCTTTAAACTTAAGTGAACTACCAAACATACCCCTTTTATGCATTCTTACCACTTTTAATTCAACTAACCCATGAAACAAATTCTACTAACATAGACACAAAATAAAAAAAAATTAACTCCCAAAAATTCACCTATCCAAACCTCATAATTATTTAAAACATGTTTAAATAAAGAAGAAAAATTCGGGGGCCAACATTTCTCCCCCTCTTAAAAGAATTTTGTCCTCAAAATTCTTACCTGATTCATTGAAGAGGTATGGATACTTCTCCTTCATGGCTTCCAAGGGCTCCCATGTGGCCTCTTCTATAGAATGGTTTCTTCACAGGACTTTTACTAGTTGAATTGTCTTATTCCTGAGGAACTTTTCCTTAGTGTCCAAAATCTCCACTAGAGTCTCCTCATAAGTCAAATCATCCCTCAACTGAACCTCAGTGGTTTGAATGATGTGAGAGGGATTTGATCTATATCTCCTCAACATGGAAACATGGAAGACATCATGAATCTGTGATAATTCTGATGGCAATGCCAACCTAGAGGCTAGCGGTCCAATTTTCTCAAGAATTTCATAAGGACCTATATATCTTAGGCTCAACTTGCCCTTCTTGCCAAATCTCATGACTCCTTTCCAAGGAAATGTCTTAAAGAAGACTTTCTCATCGACTTCATACTCTATTTCCTTTCGGTGTGCATCAATATAGCTTTTCATTCTATCCTGTGCTGCTTTAAGCCATTGCTTAACTAACTTGACCTTGTCGATTGTCATGTGAATCAATTATGATCCTATTAGTTTCCTTTCTACTTCTTCATCCCAGCATACAGGAGTTCTACATATCCTCCCATACAGTGCTTCATAAGGAGCCATTTGAATGCTTGAATGGTATGAATTATTGTAAGCAAATTCGATCAATGGAAAATGCTCATCCCAAGCTCCTTTGAAATCCATCACACTTTCCCTGAGCATTCCCTCAAGGGTCCTAATGGTCCTCTCAGATTGGCCATCTATTTGAGGATGGAAAGTAGTGATGAAACTCAACTTGGTTCTCAAAGTCTCTTGTAAGCTTCCCCAGAATCTCGAAGTAAACCGAGGATCTCTGTCAAAAACTATAGAGTTGGGAATTCCATGTAGTCTCACTATCTCATCAATATACTTCTTTGCTAGCACATGTAAAGAATCAGTTTGTTTAATTGCCAGAAAATGGGCTGACTTTGTCAAATGATCAACAATAATCCATATTGCATTATGCTTCCTACTAGTCTTGGGCAAACCCATCAGAAAATCCATAGTTACCCTTTGCCACTTTCACTCAGGAATAGACAATGGTTTTAACTTTTTTCTGAGAAATTAAAAAATCTCATTGATGTATAGTATATTACATCGGGTTAACTGCTAGAGAGCCACATGCTCCCACACTACACTTAACTTGCTAGAAGGTGCCTGGTGTTCAACCTTGACTTGCTGACATACTAGACACTTACTTGCATAGTCTACTATAATCCTCTTCATGCCTTTCCACCAGAAATGCTCTCTTAAATCTCTGTACATCCTGGTGCTACCTGGGTACATGGCATAAAGCACATTGTATGCCTCATCCAGTCTCTCATCCTTCACCTCCTTGACATTTGGAATACAAATTATGTTCCTTACAACCATAAGTCCATCATCCCTCACTACCACTTCAGATTTCTTGCCATTTTGAATTTCTTCTTGGAGCTTACTCAATTTTGCATCCTGTGCTTGCAACTCCCCAACCTTCTCTTTGAGGATCAGTCTCACTCTAAAAGTAGCAACAATACACTCAGGCTCCTCGTGTTTCAAACTTATCCTAAGCTTAGCCATCTCTTCCAGTAACGGCAGATAAATTGTCTGAACGTGGGCTATTGAGGATTTCCTACTCAAAGCATCCGCCACTACATTTGCCTTTCCTAGATGGTAGTCAATCAATAAATCATAATCTTTTAGCAACTCTAACCGCCTTCTCTGTCTCAAATTCTACTCTTTCTAGCTCAGTAAGTACTTGAGACTTTTATGATCAGTAAAAATTCTCGTCCGAACCCTATATAGATAATGCCTCCAAATTTTTAAGGCAAAGATTACTGCTGCTAATTTCAGATCATAAGTCGGGTAATTCAACTCATAAGGCTTTAGTTGCCTTGAAGCATAAGCTATCACCCTGTTTCCTTGCATCAACACACAACCCAAACCCTTTCTTGAAGCCTTGAAGCATAAGCTATCACCCTGTTTCCTTGCATCAACTCACAACCCAAACCCTTTCTTGAAGCATCACTATAAACAATATAACCCTCTTCTCCCATAGGCAGGGTCAGGATTGGAGCACTTGTCAATTTTTGCTTAAGCTCCTCAAAGCTCTTCTGGAATTCATCACTCCAAATAAACTTTTGATTCTTCCTCAATAACCTAGTCAGTGAAGCAACTATCATGGAGAATCCTTCTACAAATCTCCTATAATAACCTGCCAGACCTAGAAAACTCCTTACTTCTGTCATAGTCTTAGGTGCACGCCAGTTTATCACTGCTTTAACTTTCTTTGGATCAACATGTACCCCATTCTCCAAAATTACGTACCCAAGAAATACCACCTTATGGAGCCTAAATTCAGATTTGTTGAATTTGGCATAAAGTTCCCTCTCCCTTAGTGTCTGCAATACTATCCTAACATGCTTCTCCTATTCCTCTTCACTCTTAGAATAAACCAGAATGTCATCTATAAATACGATGACAAACTAATCTAGATACTCCCTGAAGACCCTATTCATAAGATCCATGAATGCAGTTGGAGCATTGGTCAAACCGAATGGCATGACTAGGAACTCGTAATGCCCATAACGAGTCCTAAAAGCTGTCTTGCTTACATCAGACTCTTTGATTCTAAGTTGATGACAGCCTAACTTGAGAACAACCTTGGAAAAGACATTGCTCCCTACAGCTGGTCAAACAGATCATCAATCCTAGGCAGAGGATACTTATTCTTAATAGTCACCCTGTTGAGTCTTTGATAGTTAATACACATCCGCATGTCCCATCCTTCTTCTTAACAAACAGTACAGGTGCCCCCATAGCGATGAACTTGGCCTTATGTACCCCTTCTCTAGCAGTTCCTCCAACTGTTCCTTAAGCTCCTTCAGCTCAACTGGAGTCATTCTATAGGGTGGTATAGAGATGGGTGCGGTTTCGAGAATCAAGTCAATGGCAAACTCAATTTCTCTCATCGGTGGCAAACCAGGTAATTCCTCTACAAATATGTCTGGAAATTCCCTCACAATTGGAAGATCCTCTAACCTCCCTTCATTCACATCAGTGTCCACAACATATGCCAAGAAGGCTTCACACCTTTTCCCATCATCCTATCAGCCAGCAAAGCTGAAATAATTCTTAGTGATGGTGTTTTCCTATCCCCTCTAAAAATTACCCTCTCACCGTTTCACAGATCAAATTCCACCTCCTTAAGGCCACAATCCATCTTCACATGATACTTTTCCATAACATCCACTCCTAGTATGATATCTAGTCCCTTTAGATTTAGGGGTAGTAAGTCCACTACCAGTTGAGCACCCTTGATGAAGAGCTCACAATTCTTATACACTTGACTTATAATCACATTCCTCCCTAGAGGAGTACTAACAATTAGAGGAATACCCAATGGCTTCAAATCAACATCATGTAATGTCATGCTTGCATAAACAAATGAATGCGTGGAGCCAGAATCAATCAACACATATACAACAGAATTGAATAATTGAGCCATACCCATGACAACTTCAGTTACGGCTACAGCTTCCTCCCTTTTCATGGTGAACACCCTTTCCTGAGCCTGATCCCTAGGCCTTCCTAGAGGAATAACCTTCCTTGTAGCTCCAGAACTGCCCACCTCAGCGACTGGTCTAGTTCCTACTATTTCAGCTCTCCTTAGGGCTTGTAACTATGACCCCTTTTGCCTCGGTACCTGAGGACAGTCCCTGATCACGTGTCCCTTGTCTCCGCACCGAAAACACGCTCCAAGTAACTTGAAACACTCTCATTTGTGAAAATTCCCATAATGCTCACATTGGGAGTTTACGCTCCTACTCCTCTCTACCCTGCTATTGCCCCCTACAGTTGAGGCTTGCACTGAAACTACCCTTGTCTGCTTGTTCTTAGATGGGCCACTATTTCCCACTTCACTCTGTGTGTGGTGACTCCTTGTACTCCTCTCAGGCATTGGAACACTCATTCCCTTATTAGAAAACTGCTCCTTGGAACACTCATTCCCTTCTTAGAAAACTGCTCCTTGGAACACTCATTCCCTTCTTAGAAAACTGCTCCCTATTTTTCCTCTTCCTGCTTACTTCATTCTTTATATTCTCCGATTTTTCAGCCTGGAGTGTAACATCTACCAGTTGCTGGTAGTCACAGAAATTGTGGATCAAGACTTTCTCCTTGATCCCCAAGTGAAGTCCTCCCTCGAACTTATGGTTCTTATCCTCCTCATTAGCAACAATGTTGGTCGTATACCGTGACAGCTGGGTAAACTTCCCTCATACTCACTCACACTCAAATCCCTTTGTGTGAGATTTAGGATTTTACTCTTACATCAATGTTATCCTTTGCATGCAAATATTTCAACCCAACTAGTGTTTGTTTCTGCCTATTCTTGTAGTTTTCTTTCCCCATCCACCGAAACCCAACTCTTCACTCTCACTGCTGGGAATTTAGCTAACTCACGTAAGTTGAGTTTTAAGCTTTATGGTTTTGTAAATGGTATCTTGATGATGTTTGAATTGGACTGATAAAATGGAATTGATACAAAAGTTTATGAAAATTAATGAATTTATATTGTTGGATCCGGTTTCCAAAGTCCAACTCTTGCTCTGATACCACACATATAGGACCTCATTTCTGGAGTCCAACTCTTGAGTCATAACATGACTGTTGGGCCCCAAACATTTTCGGACTGCTATTATGCCCACACCATAATCACAAAGTCATTTCTTCAAATTCAGAAAAGATTTTGGGAAACTTCAAACTAGAATTATAATTTGACTTCTTCATAAAATTTGTAGCTCTATGTCTCTAGTTTATTTTAAAATAAGAATCATTTCATTCGGAGCTCTATAGATCAAGATAGCATCAAAATATTGAAGTATGTTTAGTAACGTATCCAATTCATACTCTTCCAACCGATACCCTTACTTTGATTCAATCAATCTTTTTCAAATCAACACCAAATGCTTTCAATTTTTATGGGAGGGTAGAAAATGTGTTAGGAAGCTATTGCTTCATTAACTCTCAAATCTCAACTCATTTGACTCATCACATTCAACTACATCTCATCATTCATAATTCCTATCTTTCTTTTCGATAACATCTCACTTTTATATATATATATATATCAACAATTCATGTTCAAAGTTCATCAACTCAAGTTGATAACTTCGTCAAATATACCAAAATCTAACTCAAAATCATCCATACACAATTTATATTTCATTAACAACAAAAGATAAGAGTTTACAAAACTGTAATGGCATTCCAGGCCACATTACATCAGTTTGCAAAATCCCAAAATACAACAGATACAAAACCTAATAATTCTAGAAATACGTCTAAAGTCTTGTTTTTACAAAATCTAACTTAATTTACAAAAACATTGCAAAAGTATAATGATGCCTTGAATCTTGGTTACTCGATCTCATCCTTTTCACCTGATGATGGGAGGAAAAGGGGGTGAGCTTAAAAGCTCGTGGGTAACAAGTTTATAATGAAAAAATAAGCAAAAAACTTTGAAAACAATCACTTGTCATAGAAAATTCTCATTGAGTTCAAAAAACACATGGTTCTTAAGTTTTCAACCAAATTCACAATAAGACAAATCATGTATGCATCAATCTTATCAACATATCAAGAGCACATAAGCACATCAAAATAGTTTAGTTGGATCCAAAACAGAACGTATTACACATTTCCTATAAGGGTTCTATGTAGGCGTGAATAGAACGTACTATTGCAATCCCATATAATTGTTTTGCGTAGTCATGAACTTAGGGGAGTCTATGAAAGAGCTTCGTGCCACTAGCAAGCAGGCGGGAGAAGTCTTTAGTCGAAGTGCACTTGACTTAACTTAGAGGACCATCACAAACCCACATAATCATGCATTTCACATCTTGTAAACCGATTGTCTAAAATAGCACTTTTCTTAAATTTGATTTCATAAACTTGATATCCTTTCAAAATCATTTCCATTTTCATTTCATAAATCATTCACACAATTCATATACCAAACATGTAGCACTTTCTCAAAGCATTCAAAGAGCAATAAATGCAACATTTATGATGCAATTGAAATCATTAAACTTCTTTGATTCAAAGAAAACATTAGTGGCATATTTACTCTATTATAAATATGTACCCACCTTGAATTCCTTGCTTAAGGACTTGCTAAAAAATGTCTCTCCCCTTGCTCCTCTTGCCTCTCTTGATTTCCTTCAACAATGGCAAACCCCCATTTAATAGGACTCCAATTGAAATACCCACAATGCAAAATCACTAAAATTGGTTCTAGAATACTTAAACTCATGCATTTTCTAAATTCTATGAACTAAAATCCTTTCAAAAATCCAAAAGATTCGAAATGATCTTACCTTGGTTCTTCACCAAATGAAGAGTTTATTAGCTCTAATGGAAGCTCTTCTCTTCCTCTACCTTTTTCTCTTCTTGAACAACCTCAAAATCTCTCTAGAATGCTAAGAAAAATGAAACCCTAGCTCAACTATCTTCTTTTCTCTCAAACCACCGAAACTCTCACTTCTCTCTTTCTTCTTTTCGTTATTTTCTTCTTCTCTCCCACAAATCACGTTTTCTGCTTCTTAAAATGCAAGACGACACTTAATTCTTCCATTGATGCCCTTAATGGGTGAGAAATGTCCAATTTTCCCTTCCTTCCATGCCTTATGTCTTTTATACTAAAGTGTCTTGCCAAAAATACCCTTGAGCATTCTTATAACCTTAACACTTTAATTCCATTAACCCATACAATAAATCCTACTAACTTTGACATAATTTAATAACTCCAAAATAATTAATCTATCAAAACCTCAAAAATTATTTAAATCATGCTTATTCATCAAGAAAAAAATTCAAGGGCCAACATTTCTCCCCCTCTTAAAAGAATTTCGTCCTCAAAATTCTT
The DNA here is from genome assembly GCA_027568955.1 of Erythroxylum tenue. Lineage (NCBI taxonomy): Eukaryota > Viridiplantae > Streptophyta > Magnoliopsida > Malpighiales > Erythroxylaceae > Erythroxylum > Erythroxylum tenue. Next base: position 6,378 of record JAOSBM010139282.1, on the reverse strand, counting down.
ATTTGACTAATCAAGAGGTAGGGTATGTCTCCTCATATTAGCAATAATGCTAACTCAAATTCAAGAATCCAATCACATAGTTGAATACTTTTCATCAAACATAATGCATACACTCTCAGTAGCATATTCTACATTTTATGCTTATATCTCTGTCAGGAATAGGACTCTAATACTCACTTTTGAATCATTACCTATCCATTTCTGATTTGTTCTTTCATTAATTATTCTTCTCACACCGTTATAATATTCTAATTACCAAAACTCAATGAAGTCGTAAACATAATTACTGTCGCATGTGCATAGGTGTGTATCATCAAAGTCATCCATTCTATCCAGAGATTTTATTTCCAACAATCACCAATTTATGTCTTACACTATTGATTCTTTGATCTCATTTGATCCTAGACAACATCTCTCTTTTTATCAAACATACTAACACCAATTTTACTCCCGTTTTCCATAATTTACCTCGTCTGATGCTGTATCATTTCATAACAAGTCAACTACCATATTGAGTGTATCAACTCTTCTCATTTAATTCTTCATCTTTTTCTTAATCTCATCCATACATAAAATCCCATCTTATACGCATTTCTAACTTTCTCCATACTACATATCATTTCATTCATCTCATGAAAAGTCATTTATGTCTATTTCATTTCCCCTTTACTATTTCCTCATTTCTATCTCATTTTCCTATTGTCATTTTCATCTTCCATATGTATATCCTCAATTAGTTCATAATTATTGATGCATAATCATTATGAAATTCTGATCTCCATTTCACTAATATCTTCTTACGGTGGAGCATAACTCTTGTCATATTCATCAAACAACCACCTCGGTTCCTAATTCATCTTCTTAAGATCATAACAATTTCTGTTTTCATTACATTCTACTTCTACACTTTAATATCATCATTTATACTTATATCCCTATATTCCTCAAACAATTCGGGATAATACATTCAAATCCATATCACATTTGGGGATATATCACCACAGTGCAATATTTATGTCATTTAATAATACATCCACCACTACAAATACGTTGAATGAAGAGTTTCTTGGCTCTAATGGAAGCTCTTCTCTTTCTCTACCTTTTTCTCTTCTTGAACAACCTCAAAATCTCTCTTGAATGCTAAGAAAAATGAAACCCTAGCTTAACTCTCTTCTTTTCTCTCAAACCACCGAAACCCTCACTTCTCTCTTTCTTCGTTTCGTTATTTTCTTCTTCTCTCCCATAAATCACGTTTTTTGCTTCTTAAAATGCAAGACAACACTTAATTCTTCCATTTATGCCCTTAATGAGTGAGAAATGTCCAATTTGCCCTTCCTTCCATGCCTTATGTCTTTTATACTAAAGTGTCTTGCCAAAAATACCCTTGAGCATTCTTATAACCTTAACACTTTAATTCCATTAACCCATACAATAAATCCTGCTAACTTTGACATAATTTAATAACTCCAAAATAATTAATCTATCAAAACCTTAAAAATTATTTAAATCATGCTTATTCATCAAGAAAAAAATTTGGGGGCCAACATATATACTCTGTTCTGGTTATATAGTTGTTGTACTATTCATGCATGTATATGTGAAGTGTTCATAGAGATGAGTTTAATGATATGAAATGAAGATTTGGTGAAGTTGTGGTATAGAGTTGCTAAATGATAAGCTTTTGATGAAATGAAAGTGTAGAAAAATTGAAAAAAAAATGCATCAGTTGAAAGTAGAAAGAGAAACAAAATGCAGAAAACGGAGTTGCATGAACAGTGATCTGTTTTCGATGGTTGTTAGTAATCAAGGATTTTAATTTGTTTGTCTTGAGTTATTAAGTTTAACAGAATCAATAGTAGAAAAATGTGATGTAGAACTGTATGGCTATAGGTTCTGATTTGGTTTGTGGATTGTTATTGTTGGAAATAAAATTTCAGTAGTGAGAGAAAGTTGAAAATGGGATAGAAGATAGAAAATTACAGAAAATTGAAATATGCGAGAAGGATATACGGTTTTGATATTTGATATTAAGGATGAATTTTGATTTGTTCTGTGTAGAGTTGAACTGAATTGAAGTCAAAATGGGGAGTGGATAATAGAGTTATAACTTGAAAATATGGAAATAAATGGAAGAGAGGGAAAAATATTCAGTTCGGTGAAGAAGAAGAAGAAGGAGGATGCACGATTGTGCTTCAGCACGATCGCGACATCACCGGAGAAGTGGGAAAACGATCGTGACTTCGCAAGTGCTGGTGGATCTGCACGTTCGCGACTTTCAACGTTATACCAATGAGAGTTTGCTTCTGAACATCTGTCATTCAATTTGCTATAACTTCTTCACCCGATGTCCAAATGACTTGATTCTTAAACCAATAGATTCATAATACATTGATCTACATCTCCACTAAAAATTATAATCATATGAAGTGGATTTATTGTTGAATTTAAGATGAAAATGTTGAGGAATACTAGAATTTGATAACTGAGATGATTTCACTGAATATACTTCGATATTTTGACTATATTTTCATTAGTAGGTATCCAAATGGCATGATTATTGATTTGGTTTGAACTAGAGACATATGGCTACAAATGTGCTGAAGAGATCGAATTTTAATTATGTCTCTAAGAATTATAAAATCTGACTTGAAGTTGAATATAGAGTATAGTTATGTTTTACGAACAATCCTAAGTAAATTAAGTATAACTTTTGGAATCCTGAATCAAATTATATGATCTTGGTGTCATTAGAAACTTAGAACATTTGACAACAATTTTCTAGAAGAAACTGTTGCCTAATTGTGTCAATTATCTTATCAGAATAATCGTGCAAAGTTGACCTGAAAGTATGTTTTTATAAAAATCTGAAATGATCAGTTGAGTTACGAAATTAGTTCACATTGTTTTATTATGGTCCAAATCCTAAGTACAAATGATAATAATGAGATTTTTGATATATGAATGATTTGATGATAAGGATCATAATAAGATACCCGGAATTGTCATTGAACATGCATTGTGCATATTTTATATAAGTAGATGTTCATAAAAGGAATAATTACATTTGTGCAAAAGTGTGATATTTGTAAATATGTTTGTATGATATAGAGAAGCTCATTGGACGCCAGTCAAACATTGCCAGACCATGCAAGAAATAGCATATTGGAGCATACTGTGAGTCAACCTAGATGATTTTCCTATGATTGATTGAATTTGTTTAAACTTCCAATTATTATCTATTTGAGATTGTTTATGAATTTTCGGACTTAAAGTTCGAGGAGTTTAATATTCAGGAATGTATTGGAAGTGCTCTGATTGCTTTGAAATTCTGAATGCTATATGAATTCTCAATGAAAGTTGAATGCTGGACTTTGATTCGAAGACTATGAGATTCTGATTGTGTATCATGCTATGTGAATTCTCAACAAAAGTTGAATGTCGGATTTAGGTCCGATGACTATGAGATTTGTGACTGTGCATCATATGTGACTGTTATACATGACACATTCTATATTTGGTGCATTTCATAAAATGCATGCTCAAATAAAGGCGTTGTGACCGGAGTAGCCAGTATGAAAGTTCTTGCACGCAGAGCTTTGCTCCGTGATTTCTAATTCTGCATGTAGAGCTTTGCTCTATGATTTCTGATTTTGCACTTAGAGCTATGCTCCGTGATTCTGTTTTGACTGAGCTCAATGGGCCAATATCTGTATACGTATGTGATAAGCATTCGGTCACAACAATAATAACGAATCTAGAGTCTCATATACATTTGTATTTGTATATACCTGTTATGATTCGTAATGATTATGTGATGTGCCATAATAATGTGAATATTTTGATTATCAATGAACATATGTGAAATATGTGATTTTATGTATTTGACCTAGGTGAAATCATCAATGATGGCTCATTCATTGAGTTCTCAAAACTCATAAAAAAAATTACAAAGTGGCTTTTTAGGTTCAGAGGAGTTATCCAATTAGACTAATTGGAGTTCAGCCACTACAAATGGGCATGAGTTAGGGATCGGGATCAGTTTGCACCTGCATATGTCTTTAGTGATTTTATTTTTGAATTATGTTCAAAGAATTGTACTAAGTGTATGTGATTGATTTGGTAACGAAATGACATTATGATTGCAAGTGTTTTGTATCTGAAATGGACCCAAGTGGCTGTTGAATGGAAATGTTTAAAAATTAAGCAGGCACGATTTGATTTAATGATTTTCACATACGTGTACATTGTTTTAAAGAAATAAAGATTTTGTAATGAATTTTGGCTGAATGACTGCTCTAGCATGCCACCCTTGTGGGGTACGTACTAGGATATCACCTAAGATGTCGGGCACATGTCTTGTGAGAATAGGGTGTTACATATTGCCGGGACTTCAAGGCAATAGCTTTTTGAAGCAATTTGTGAGTAACCTAGACGATCTAACTTAATTATATGTTTGTTTTGAATTATGTTATGAATGTGGAATTGATTGTATTGATTCCGGATAATGAAGGTCTGAGATTTCTAATTTATGAATGGGATCATTGAAGTGCTCCTTGTATGTGAATTTGGCAAAATAAGTGTTTCCCAACATGATTGCTGAATGTCGAACTAAGATTCGATGATAAATAGGAATGAGATTGTGAATATGATTATTTGAAACAATTATTGATTAAATATGAATGTGATGCATTTCATACACGAATGCATGATCAGATAATGATAGTTGTTACTTGAGTAGCCACCTAAAATGAGCTTAAAGCTCGAAATGTGTTTATGAGTCAAAGGCTCGATATGTACAATGAGTCATGTATCCGCAATGGGTAAGGGACAGTATCAATGAACCCGATATCCACAATAGATATGGGATAGTTTAGGCACTCAGTCACAACAATGTAAAAATTGAAAGTGAGTCTCATAAGCATTTGCATATATACATTTGATAAATGTGTTTGACTGACTGAAATTTGTTGTGGACATATATTTGATGAGAATGGGATATGTGAAGCAAGTGATATGTAATACTATATGCTAAATGAAAAGATGTCTAATGTGTGCTTACATGTCTTGATATGTTGTGTGAATTGAGTGAACCATCGAGGATGGTTACATCACTGAGTTCACAAAACTCATCAAAATTATAATGTTGATATTTCAGGATTGAGAGAGGACATTAGCGACAGAGAGACTCTACAAGAAGAATAATTCTTGTACTTTTCAGTAGAGGAAATGGCTCAAAGGTCGATCAGTTAGAATTTTGTAAAATTCCTCATGTATGTAGCATATTATGTACTTAGTTTTGACACTGTACATATTTGGAAAATATTGTAAAGCTACAATGTATATTCAGTTTTTATGAAATGAAATGAGGAATCCGGTTTTAAAATTTGGTGACATTTATGTATTTATGATGATGCCATGATTAAGTTAGTGGAGTGATTGCTCTAACATGCCATTATTTTAGGTTACGTATTGGAATGTCCACAGGGTATTCCGGTATGTACTCTATGGTAGTAGGGTGTTACACGTGTTCTTTAATGCTCATTCATCCATACCTTATACACATTTCTCATGTTCTTAAGATCATGTTTGCATTAAAGAACTCATTTATTCCTTTAACAAACCATAATTTTCCAGATTTGAACTCAACCACATCAAAACAGTCCCTTCTTTAGGTTATGACTTCAATTAGCTACATAAACTTTTCAAGATATCTTCTGGCCAAACTGTTTCACAGAAGCATTAATAAGATATCAATAAAAAATTTTCGCGTTTTATAATTTGACTAATTCGAGCTCTAAAGTCCCCAAAAATTAGGAAATAATATAAGGTTCTTGTAGAAGGGTTTGTCATAGGAAGTATTAGGAAAACAAGAATAACTCAAGCTCTAGTCACTATTTTATCACTTTCACAAAGGTCAAGCTAAGACATATATCTACAACTTTCATTCTTTGAGTTTCTTCAAATGCATGCCCTAAAGATATGTAAAATAGATCGAAAGAGGAAGATGAAATTGAAACCAGAATTTCGACCAATAGCTCTAATTTTCCAGATTCAAGAACACTTCAATAACACCTTTCTTTACCATGAATCCACCTTCATTTATACATCAAATCTCAACTTAAATCATCCATTTAACATTCTATAGCCTACTATTTCCGTACATGTCAAAACAGAACAGAAAATTACCCAAGTTCATGCAAAAATTTCCAGCATAATCAATCATTCACAATTCATTCTAATTTACATCAACAATTCTCTATTATAACATGCCATATGTAACATCCCACCCCCGATGGGAAGGGTAAAATAGGAATTTGGAAAGGGCCAAGAGTGATTGAGATTAGTTGAACTAGTCATGCGTATCCTTATATGTGAATA
>JAOSBM010139244.1:0-15305 GCA_027568955.1 Erythroxylum tenue | reverse complement strand
TTTCTAGGATGATAAATTTGAGGGCATCTAATTGGTCCTAAACGGCCAGCACCATATGGACCTCTCCCTCTCCCTCATTGACCGTTTCCACCTATTATAATGCCATAATCATGACCAGTAGCAATAGATTCATTTACCTCATCATGAAATTCATCATCCACGGCTTGATGAGCATAAGAAGTGTCTCCTGGTGTCTCAAACGTACCCAAGGTAGTTAGAGCTACCTTTTTAATCTGTGATTTGACTCTCCAACATGTCAGGTCCAACTCACAATGATCTAGAGAAGTTATTTGCAAAAATCAATGAGATGAGTCTCAAGATGGAGAAGTTTGAAACTTTTCGCCTGGAAAGTGAGACTGCCAAGACAAAGGAGGCTGCCTTGGGTACGTTTGAGACACCAGGAGACACTTCTCATGCTCATCAATTCGAGGATGATGAATTTCATGATGAGGTAAATGAAACTATTGCTACTGGTCATGATTATGGCATTATAATAGGTGGAAACGGTCAACGAGGGAGAGGTAGAGGTAGAGGTGCATATGGTGCTAGCCATTTAAGACCAGTTAGAGGCCCTCAAATTTATCAACCTAGAAATGATAGAAATGACCGAATTGATGATATGTTCAATATTAAGGTTGATTTTCCTGAGTTTGTTGGGAAACTGGATGTTGAAGTTTTCAATGAGTGGTTATATACAGTTGAAAGAGTTTTTGAGCTAAAAAATGTACCTGAAGATAAAAAGGTGAAGTCAGTTGCAATGAGATTGAGAGGGTATGTTGCCCTTTGGTGGGATAATTTGCAAAATAAGAGGCTTAGAGAAGGGAGGCCGAAAATCACTAGATGGGATAGAATGAAGATAGAATTGGAAGAAACATTTGTGCCTTCTCAACATAGGCAGTAAATGTTGGAAAAAATGTTTTCTTTGGTTCATAATGGAAGGCCAGCTGAAGAGTATGTTATGGAAATTTAAGCAATATTTGTTGAAGAGTGGTTTAGAAGAAAGTGAAAAAGTGATTGTGATAAGGTTTGTTAAAGGCCTTGATCAAGAGTTGCAGGACTTTGTGAAGATGTATCTGTTTGACACTTTCAATGAAGCGAAGAGGCTTTCTTTTAGGGGAGAGATCAATTTAAACACCACCTCCGAACGCCATCAGTAGCACTATGTGCTTTTAAATCTTGAAATTGCTTAATTGAGATACTAACCTTGTTGGAAGGATATTTGGACCTGAATTCTTTCATTTTTGTGTGTATCTGCTTAATTTCATACCTCTCTAGAACTTGTTTTAATTCTTGATCAAAGTTTGATGAATTAAAATTTTGTTAATATGATAGAGGCATTCTTTTGAAAACCCTTCCTACCCAAACACAAACCCTAAACACTTAACCATTGCTAGCCCCTTTGAGCCATCTTTCTGAATACATATATGTTTCTTCAATTGTTGTAAATATTTGATCTCTAGTTAAAAATTAAAAAAAAAGTTTCAGAAAGCTTCCTCAAAAGGGAATAGTAATTGAGAAATGCCAAGGAAGAAAAGAAACGAAAAAAATAATTATAAAAAGGCTTTCTTAACTAAATAAAAAACAGAAAGCTTTCTCAAAAGAGAAAAGTTATAAAAAAATATATTAGATTATGTTTGTTGTTTGTTTAAATATTTTCTTATGCATAGTTGGCGTTTGTTTCATATGGAAAATAATTTTGATGCGTGTACTCATTTTTCTTCTTCTGTTCAATCCATTTCAATTAGCCTTTCGTACATTACAACCCTGAAAGTCCTCTTGATTTTTGAAATTATAGTTCTTGTGATGGAGAGGAAGAATTGTAACAAGCTTATGGTAGGAAATAGACTAAGCAGATTTTAGAGTGAGATTATCCCAAGACAAGTGAGTTGAGAGTTAAACACCATCCTTTAAGAGAAATCTCTTTTGCTCGATTTCTTGGATCAAATACTTATAGTTTTTATTTTCTTAGCTTTCTTTCAGTCTGCCTTGGTTGATTTTTGAGAAAATGATTTAACTAATTTTATGCTCTAATTTTTAAGCATGGTCGGTATTTTCTTTTACACTTGTGTCTTTTTGACTTTTATAAGCTTTGTCCAGGAGTACAAAGGTTAGTGTGGGGGAATCTGATTGAACCCAAGTTTTCTATATTTTGAGGTGACAATTTCATGGTTTTTGTTATACTTTTTGGCTCTTATTATTGGATATTGGGCTTAATTTAGTTTATGAGTGCTTGCTTTGAATTAATGTAGTTTGAAGGTAAAATTGTCACAAATAGCTAGTAATTTCACTAAATTGATTTTTAGAACAATTGATACTGCAAACTGCTATTTTTCATTGTAGGACATTCAAGAAGTAAAGTGCAAGAGTGAAGACCAAGAACACAAGTTAACGAGGCAACAGGAAAAGTTCGTCGTGGCGAGGATGACCTTTCACTACGGCGAAGCCAGAGAATTCAAGTAGAAACCTTTCAGGAAGAATTTGCCACGACGAAGACCTGACATCGCCGCGGCGAAGTCACAATAACCTGCCTGGAATACCTTTTTCAGACCATTTTCAAAAAATTTACTAACTGTATGCACTCGACCCGGCAACCTATATTGGAGAAAACCTATTTTTTGAAAAGTTACAAAACTCAGTAGAGACAGTCGACAACAACATCATATCATGATTCTTACACCATCTTCTTCTCTCATCTCTCTCTCACTTTTCCTGCATTTTCACCGTTAGTCTCCACCTTGGGTGCCTCTGATTCCTTCTCAGTTGTGAAGCATCTGAGAGCTATGAGTGGCTAGGGGTTTTCCTTCCTCTTGAAGATGCAGCAACGACTGGAGTTCTATGAGCTTAAGAGGGGAATAGTTAATCCATGTTCAACTATGAGTTTATAAATTCTTAGGTTTAAGATTTGTGATTTGTAGTTGAATATAGTTGATTATAGCTTAATCAAATGTTTGATATTCAATGTGTAGTTAGATTGGTTGATGTAGAACTTTGAGCTTAAGTATATGAAGTCTCATATATTCCTACTTGTGATCTTTTTGGTTCTCTATTATCTTGCATGGTTGTGATTGATATCGAGTTCATGTTAGATTTCATTTGAACAGTTGCATTGACAAATCCTAACACACACACAAAGAGCGCTTAACGGGATCTTGAGAAATGGAGTCCCATTGATCAAGATCTTGGATTTAAAGAGCCCTGTAAGGTTTTCATTTTGAAGCTTAGTGATTTCTACTCCACAAAAATCAATTTTTAACTATGATGGCCCAAGCTCATTTTCTAGAGGATTTTATCACTTTTCGATCATTTGTTTTAATCTTTTCGTTTTTCTATTCCAAAAGTTCATTTTACATGCTTTTTACAATTCATTGTAGTGCAATTAATGTTTTCAAAGATCAACCCCCCCTTTTCCCAATTAGTTTGCGTAACATGACATATAGGTTAACTTAGGTCCATTTGTTTAGGTTCCAATTAAGTGAAACGACTCGAGGTTGCACCCTATATTGCAATCCTTGGATAATCTTTGATTTGACCTCCAAGGGTAAGAACTAAGGTCTGAATCATAATGCTACTTCCTAATTAAATCTAGAGATCGTATCCTAGGTTATTCTGTGGTTAGGTTTAATTAACGATCGTATCTTGATAAAACAAAACCTAAGGAAAACTCAGGTTAATTATTAACCCACTATTAATAGTTGCTAGGATAGGTTTAAGAACAACAAATCAAGGAAATATGTTTAATTAAGGTGTAGGTCAAGATTGAACCAAAGAACCGGGTCCCTACCGAAATCTCCACTTTTATCAATTTTCGCATGTTTTCTTTAATTTGTTTTTATTAGTCTAGTTTTATTTTTTTTTATTTGAAAAATTCAAAACCTCCTAAACCTAAACACCGATTAATTTCATTTCAAAAACTTTACACACTCTCTATGGGATCGACCTAGATTCACTACTACTATAATAATAGTCTAGATATTTTATTTTAATTAGCGTTACGATGTGCAGTTAGCAAATGGTCACTTCTTCTCTTGGAGTAATAAGCAAGCTAATGAATGGTTCCTTAGGAAAAAGATAGATAGAGTTATGGTCAATCAAGCTTGGTTAAAGCAATTCCCTGAAAGTAAGGCCTCTTTCTTATACCCTATATTCTCGGACGATACCCCTATAAAGGTTTGTGAATTTTTCTTAAAAGTGAAACGATAGTCCCCTTTTCTCTTTAACAATTATCTGGTTGATGTGGAAGGTTTCTAGGGATGTTTAAGTGACAGGGTGTGAGCTATTGTAAATGGTACCCTTTAGTTTAAATTTGCCCCAAAGCTTAAGATAATCAAAGAGGGATTAAAGTCTCTACAGAAACTCAAAGGTAAAACACTTATCAGGCCATTTCAGTAGCCAAAGACAAGCTCTCCCAAGTATAAAATCTTCTTTCTTATAAACTAGGGGATAACTCTCTGTTATCTTTAGAGAAAACTGCTTTGAAAGATTACTTGCAAACTCTGAATAATCATGCCAGTCTAATGGAGCAAAGGGCAAAGATAAAGTGGCTCAAGGAAGATAATAAAAATTCTAAATTTTTCTACAACACCATAATAGCCAGGAAGAACTACAACTGTATAAAGGAAATCACCATGCATAATGGGAGGAAGATTTGTAAACAAGAGGAGTTGTTGAGAGAGGCCAAAAGGTTCTTTAAAGATTTCTACTGCTCTCATAATTCAACTGTTCCTATTCACGTCCTAGATTCTATTATTTATAACAAACTTTCTGCAAAGGAGATGGCATCACTTTCTAGGCTATTGATGATTCTGAGATAGAAAGGGTGGTCTTCCAAATGAATCCTAATAAGGCACCAGGACTCGATGGTTTAAATGGGTTCTTTTTTACAAAGCATGGCCTGAAATGGGCCCAATGGTGAAGGAAGTTGTTAAAGAATTATTCTCTATAGGCATTCTATTGAAGGAAATCAACAAAACCTATCTTTGTTTGGTCCTTAAGCTAAGCAATCCAATATCTTTGGAGGATTACAAACCAATTGCATACTCCAAATTCCCCTATAAAATGATCCCAAAGATTATTTCTAAAAGACTAAAACTTCTTTTGGGTTATTTGGTTAGTGATAACCAAAGTGCTTTTCTGCAGGGTAAACAAACAGGAGATAATATCTCTATAGTGCAAGAACTTTTATGAAGCTACTCAAGGAAGAATGCTCCAAAGAATTGTGCTTTCAAGATAGATTTTAAAAAGGCTTTTGATAGCGTGGAATGGAAATTTATATTGAGTCTTCTTGAAGTGATGGGTTTTCCAAGTATATTCACTAAATGGAATGAAGCTTGTATTACTTCTCCATCGTATGTTGTTCTAGTCAATGGAACTCCTACAAATATTTTTCATGGAAAGAGGGGAATTAGGTAAAGGGACCCCATGTCACCTTATATTTTCATATTATATATGAAAGCTATTACTTCTCTCTCGAAGTACAATATTGGCAGAGGTACAAAGTTTAAACATCACAGTTGATGTAAGAAAGTCTCTTTGGTGAATTTGTGCTTTGTTGATAACCTATTCTTATTCTCTAAAGTTAATGAGGGCTCCATTAATCTCCTTATGACGTCACTGAATCAATTTAACTTTATGTCTGGATTGAAAGTCAATTATGCTAAAAGACACTTTGATCTATCCAAAAGTGTTGATCAAATGGAAGAAAGAGTTACCTCTATAGTCAGAATAAGGAGAAATCAATCCCCTCTATGCTATCTACGCTTGTCAATCACTACCAGAAAGATTTAGTTTATCGAGTGTTATCCCCTCATTGAAAGAATTCAGAAGAGATTGACTTCTTGGACCAACCGAACCCTATCCTTTATAGGTTGACTATAGTTAGCCAACTTAGTTGTTAATTCCATACATTTCTATTGGTCTTCTAATATGGTGCTGACAAAAGGAGTTATTAAATCTTTAGAAAAACTTATGGGGAAATTTTTACGGGGAGGAAGTGACCCTAACAAGAGACATGCCAAAGTAGAGTGGGTTAATGTTTGCAGACTAAGTTTGAGGGAGGCTTAGGGGTTATTCCAATCAAATCCTCTAATAAAGCTCTCGTGATAAAGAAGTTTGGTCCATTCTTAAGGGTAATGAAACACCATGGGTTGAATTGCTCTATAGTTATATCCTAAAAGGCAGGAGTATATGGTCTATTAACCCCAAGACTTCTCACTATTGGTTTCAAGAACAATTATTAAAGATCAAGGATGATTTGAAATCCGAAATCACATATTAAGTAGGGAATGGAGAAAGGGCTAGTTTTTGGTACGATAACTGGACAGGGGCAACTCAGCTATTAGGACACCTCCTTTCAACTGTTAAGGGTAAATCCTTTATTAGGGAAGGGCAATGCATAGAGTTCCCAAGGGAACTTCAATCCCTAAAACTCGACTATCCCCCTAACTTACTATCCCTTGATAGATATAATTAGAGAAATCATCCGAAGGGATTATTTAGCACTAAAAATTGTAGAGAATGGTTGATTAGAAGATAGGTCAAAGTGGAATGGTATGATATGGTTTGGCATGAAAAGCTATTGCTTAAATCCTCCTTCAATCTATGGCTCACTACTCTAAACAAGTTAAATCCAATGGATAGACTTTCTTTCTTGAATTCTACTGAGTTGTGTCTTGTGTAATTCAGGATGAGAAAATAGGGACCATTTGTTCTTTGAGTGTCAATTCTCTAGGGACATTTGGTCTTAGATTAGTCATAAATGTCTTTGGTTCTTAAGAAAACATTAATATGCTGGGATTCTTCAATGGTTTATCAATTTAAAGATTATTCCCATCCTAATACAATTATCTGCTTAATTTCCTTTACGACTTGCATTAAGGAAATATGGGCTAAAAGGAACCTACGTGGGTTCCAAGATATCAGTAAAAGTTAACAAAAGGTTATTGAGTGTGTTTATACTAAGGTTATAGAGCAAATAATATCCTTGAGATCTATCAAGGAATGCTCATATCAACTAGGTATCTCATGGAGATTATAATGAAGAATGCAAGTCAAATGTACCATGGAGAAAGCAACAGAAGGGAGACTTATCATAGGGTGTCAAAGAGAAAAGCAACTACGGTGCTAGGGTTTAACTGAGAGATCGCTTGTTGTTGGGATTATCTAGCGAAGGACTGATAAAAAAAGAAGCATGTGGAGAGCAAGAGAAAGTTGGAAATTTGCTTTGAGGTAGGCAATCCCTAGAATAAGGAGCTTTTTCTCAAGCTCAAATATTGTCTAAGTAGACATAAAATAATTGATTAAATGACAATGAGCAATGAAAGAGGCATTAGATAGAATCTTCTCACCTATGGCTTGTCTATGGCGAGAAGTGGCTTCCATTGGTGTTGAATATTCCAACCTTAATTGGGGAAGATTTTAAGCATGGGTTTGCAGATGTGTGGGGTTTTACCCCTTTTACCATCCAGAGCCTTCTTCGATTCTTGATAGGCTGTCATTCACTCTTTAATGTTGTGGCTTTTGATACGTTTTCGTCTAGTGCTTGCTAATTTTCTCTGCGTCTAACAATTGTATATGGTTGCGTTGTCGTTTTGTCATAGGAGAGTTTGTTTTCTCTCCATAAGTTGTATTGTTGACTCTCTTCACTAATTTTTCAATATATTTAATTTTAATTTTTCAAAAAACATCCAATAACAATAATCTCAACTTTGGTTAACCTCAACCCTCAAGATATCATTTTGTAGCAGAAACACTCATAATCTTTTAGAGTTTTAAAATGTGAAGAATTAGTAACCAAAAAGAGTAGTCAACTTGAGATGAATCAAGCTGTAGCAACCTTTGTTTTTCTAGACTCGAGAAATTTTTCAGATTAAAATCATGTCACATTTTTGTAATCATAACCAAAAACATCACAAAAAAGTAACAAGCTACAGATAAATAGGGAACAAACCAACAGGTTCATGAGTAGTGAATAATAGAGTATCAGATTTTGGTGAGAAGACAAAGTTTTACGTTCTCTCTCCCTATCTTGCTCTCTATGTAGATACGAGATGTCATTTTTGTCTTCAATAATTTAACATATTTTTTATTAAATTCAAATATCATATATGGTATCACTATCCTACATGGAAACTAGTTGGCAAAAATAATAATGTGGGGTAGTATTTTAGCACTATTTTTCTTAAAAAATTAAAAGTTCGAGCATTTTTAGCGTCACTTTTAAAGTTCGAGCTAGTATTGAAAAATTGAGTAAAGTTAGAGATTGTTTTTATAGTTAACCCTTTTTCTATACACTAGTAAACAATTGGTATAAGAAATAAGTGAATAGTTATTTACATATAATTTGATGTATATTGGAACAGTTTAATCATTATTTATCTCAAGACAAAAGTTAGTTGACTCCTTTAGTTAACTTAGATTTTGTTTGTTGGTAAGAATTTATGTTACACATAAAACAAATGGTTAGAAAATAATTATAATTAATGATATAAGTAAATAATATAGACAATTAAGTTAAAGAAAACACCTACCTAAAATATTAATAATTTCAAGATATGTCTAATAGTTTCACAAAAAAATGTATGAACAAATATTACCTTATCACTATAATAATATAAAAACTAATTTCAAAAAAAAAACTTGGAAGAGATTAGAAAGGAAAGAGAGAACTTTATTTGGATGTATGGTTAAGAAGTTGATGTCCTCTTATTTGTAATTTTTCACCTTTTTCAAAACTCTTTTAAATATAATATTTTTAAAAATTTTAACATAATTAAATAATAATTATAATAACTAAAGCATACAATAAAGTAAAATAATCATTCTTAAAAATAGATAGAAAATAGAAAACTTGAAAGAATAATAGAAAGAAAAAGGAAAAGTTTTGTTTAAATATATGGTTTATAGATGTATACTTATTTATAAATGTTTTCATTTGGTTTATTTTCATTAGAATTTTATTTGGATCATATGGTTTATCTAAAAGGATTAAATGTGCAAGTGTTTACAAATTTCTTCCTACTACCTTCTTCTTTGAAAGTTTGTTTTAGTATAAATAAAGCAGTATAATAGTAATTTAAAATTTTTAATGGTGTAACATAGAATATAGTAAATTAGTTATTCTTAAATATTCAACAAAATATCAAAAATAACTCTCAATACTAAAAATAGATAATAAATTTAAATCTTGTAAATATATTAAAGGTATAGGGATTTCCCATAAATTTAAAACTTTTATATAACAAATATACGAAAACAAAACAATGTATAATAGGCATGCATATCATTTTATTTTGAACATGTACTTAATATTAATTATCTTGAAACATTAATTAGCCAAGTCTAACTTATATTTCAATTATTTATATGTTTCAAGTTTCTTTTTTTTAACAAATTGCGTATTAATGATCAGTTCATATATCTTTACTTTTATAAAAATTTAAGATTAATTTATTGCCATACATTGATTCTTAATTAATTGATTCTTCATAATGTTTATGTAATTTTTAAAAAAAAATTCTTACCCTTGTTTGATTAGGAGTTATAAACTTAACATAAGTTAATGTCCTTTTTCTCCTAGAGAGAAAGGCTCCAACTTACAACTTAAAATTACCTAACTGCCCCTTCTTTTTTTCATTTTATGGTAACTTACTGCTAGCTATAAGTTTCTTGCCACATTGGTGTAACTACCTTGTCAAGACCCTACATAGGGTCTCAAGCTTATGTAACTTGGTCCTACAACCTCCTTTGACTAAGGGAGAGGAAGAAAAAGGGATGAACCTTAGCTAAGAGGAGTTCCTTGAGCTAGCTCAAGATATAGAGGTTACAAAAACTTATGAAAATTTAGCACCAAAGAATACATTTGGCTAACCATTACAATGGGAGGATAATTTTTGCCTATAATTTAGACAAAGTATTGTTACAAACAACTTGGGAATATGATCAACTCGTACATCTAAAATGCCAGCTTCAAGGTGCAAATATCAATTTTGAAATGTTAATGATTTATGCAACCTTGGGAAGACATCAAAACCATTAATGCAGGAGTATCTGGGCCTTGGGTGATAGCATGTGATTTTAACTATATATTATCCTTATTAGAAGTTGAGGGTGCCATAATCAATCACAAAGGAGTTATTGATCTTGTACAAAATGTAGGCTTTATGGATCTGAGGTATGTAGGTTGCCTATTCACTTAGATAAACAAGCAACAAGGGGCCATGCTTATTAGGAAAAACCTAGAAAGAGTAATGGTTAATCAATAGTGGCTTAATCAATTATCATATTCTTATGCTAATTTTGGTGACAACGTCTATTCTGATCACTCTTGGATAGAAATTCTAAGATTTTATCCATACAATCCAACTAGAGTTCCTTTTAGGATTTTTAATGGATTAACAAAAAGAGAGGGATTTCAAAAGATGACACATTAATTAGAAAAGGAAGTTAAATGATATAAGCCTTACCAACTTATGAGGAAGCTCTAACTTGTTAAATATACAATCAAGGTTAAGGGAAAACTAAGAGTGTTATTGAGGCAAAGAATAATATGAGGACTACTTAGGAAAATTGCTATAAACATTTTCAGGATAATGTTTTAAGAGTTTTGTAGACTCAGAGAATGAAGGGGTAATATGATGCTTTATCCCTGCAAAATTCAATTCTCGAGCATAATTCAATGATTACTTGGTTGAAAGAAGGAGATGCTAACAACAAATTATTTCGGCCCTTGATTTTTAGGCAGAAGAAATATAAATAAAATTTTAATGATGTAAGACAATTATGGGATTCATCACTCATACGAGGACAAGATGGAGGAGATTGTTTTAGATTACTTTACTAAACTGATGGGATCAGACTGTAATAACAACCATGGAGAAAAACACATCAATAGAATCTTTAAAAATGGAATCAACCAGGAGCTAAGTATATAGTCCAGATGGTTATTTTGCACTTTTCTTTTGGGAGACTTTAGGATGCTACTAGTAGTTTGTTAAAGCTATAAAAGAGTTCTCCAAATCATCGAAAATCTTGAAAGAGATGGACAAATCCTACATTTGCTTAATCCCATCAATGATCGATTAAAGACTTATTTCATGTTGTAACATAGTTTATAAGATGATGTCCAAACTCCTTGCCAATGGATTGGAGCTAGACTTAAAAGATGTTATCAATCCAACTCAAGGGGCTTTCATACCTGGAAGAGCTATTAGAGACAATGTCCTAGTTGTTTAGAAATTGATGAAGGATCATTCAATGGAAAGATCCATAAAAAGTTGTGCATTCAAGATAGATTTATTTAGAATTTTTAATACCATCAGATGGGATTTTATTGAAAATTTCCTGAAAGCTCTTGTCTTCCCACCATGGCTTGCATAATGGATATTGGAATCCATAACCACAACATCATTTAGTATTCTAATAAATAGAGCCCCTTCTGAAACCTTTAGAAAGAGAAACACCAAGGGAATAAGACAAAGGGATCCTCTTTCTTTCTTCTTATTCACCTTGGTAATTAAAGAACTATCCAGATTGCTAAGAACTTTTATCTCTTGCAATGGTAGGTTTAACTTCCATCATATATATATAAAGAGCTGAGGATCGATCACTTGGTTTTTTAATATGATTTGATGTTATTGTATGGGGCTGATATCCAATCGATAGAGATTATTTTGGGACTCTAGAATTTATTTACAAACTACTCTGTTTTGGAAATTATTTTTAACAAAAGCAATATATTTCTTTCATCAGATGTACAGAATTATATTAAGCTTAGTAGGAAGCTAGTTAGAATGTTAAAGCTACTCCTTTTAGATATCTTGGAATCACCATTACCACCTCTAAGACAAAATATATTGCTTGCATTCCTTTGATTGAATCACACAAAGAAAAAATCAATGTTTGGAATATTCTTATCATTTACTACTAAGCTGATCCTCATCAATTTTGTTTTAAGAAGTTTGCATGTTCATTGGACTGCTCATCTAGTACTACTCAAGAGAGTTATAAAAGAAATTGAAAAGTGTGTCAAATCCTTCTTATGGTCCGGTAAAGCAGAGAATTCAAAAGGGGATAAGGTCAAATGGGATGAAATTTCCATTCTAAGGAAAGAGGGAGGACTAGGAAAAGTTCCCATAACACTCATGTAGAAAATTCTACTATCCAAGAGAATATGTAGGTTGATTACTGACAAAGAAACATTATAGGCTAAATGGATCAATAAGATTTATTTTAAATGATCAAAACTTATGGCAATTAGAAATAAGCAGAGAACAATCATAGAAATTCAAACATATGATTAAGTTAATGAATTCCATTTATCCTTAGATCAAGAATGGATTAGGGAATGGAGAAATCTCCTTGTTTTGGATAGATAATTGGAATGATCACAGCCCCTTAATAAAAAGAAATGAACTAACACACTTAATAATTAGGATATCTATAAATGTCAGAGTCTATTAAATCATATTAAATGGGGATTAGTACTGCAATTTTAGAGGTTCCTCTTGCTTGAAAAAATTCAATCTCATTTCATTTATTTGCATAGGGATGAAAAAATCTTCTGGTTAGGTAATAACAATGGATCTTTCACAAATTCTTAATGTTACAAGATATATAGAACTTGTTTTGAGCATGCGCCCTAGTATGAGCTAATATAGGGGCAAAGCATTAATCGTAAAGCATCCATGATTAGAACAGAGGACAGATGGTTTGGGCATTATAACCGAGAAGGAGATCTTTTTTCTAATCTAAGTGCTCAAAGGTCATTTAGAGTGGGGAGTTGCATTTACTAATAGAGCATTGTCACTTATATTAATAGAATAGGGTCCTATTATGGATAATAAAAAATACGAAGGAACTTAAGCAAGATGGAATGCTCTTTAAAACTGTGTTCATATCCATAATCTAATCAATCTGGAGAGAAAGAAACATTATACTTTACAAAGGTGTAGCCATTGAAAAACATCATCTGGTAGAATACACACTAAACTAGATCAGAGAACTTATGTTAGCAAGAAATGCACAAAACAATCTCACTCCAGAGATAAAACTCATATAGAATCTTTAAATCATAACTCATAAGCTTGTTGTAACACACAATAGTATTTTTTTGGATATTGTAATATCAAATCATTGCAATGGTGTAATTGCTTTGCCAGTGCTAATAAAATTTCTTCATTCATTTTAAAAAAACATAAATTAGTGCTTTAATAAGAATTATTGAAGAATAAGAAATTATAGAAATACTTATTATGCATTATTAATCATTTTCCATTCCTTTATAAATTCTAAATGAATGCCTTTATGGCCTATTTATCCTTCAATGGAAAAGTTATGACTTAATTTCTGATACAACATTATTTTAATAAGTTTAATTTTAAATCAAAATTTTCTTAGGAATAACTCACAAAAACAAGATTCCTAGCTTTTCTCTAGGATGAACAACTTTCTCACCAAAATCCCATTTTAGGCGCGGTCTAATTAAGGGTTGGTAACTTTCTATCTTTAGGAAGTTACATGGAAGGCCCTGAGGGAGGTTCCTTTCCAAAAGATACGGCTTAGCTCAACTTCCCTACTCTTCAAGAGTCTTTGGAGATCGACTTCCTCAATAAACAAAAGGTTGAGTGCATAAATGGATTTGGAAAGTTTTGGAGCAATGTTGTCTCTTTAGACCATGCACAGGAAAAACCTAAGCATTTTCTTCTACCATAGTAGATGGCACTATATTCCTACCACTTGAGCTGCTACAGAAAGGGGTCAAGCTCTGGAGCAACACCCTACTTGGCTTCTTTTTTAGCAAGAAACTTGCTTTCCCCTTCATGCATAATTGGGTAATAACCAGGTGAGGAAATAAGGGTTTTGACAAAATTCTTCTCACTAATGATGGCACTTTCTTCTTCAAATTCATAGAGATTGATAGCATAAACAAACTTATGGAAGCAAACCTTTGTCATGTTAGTGAACAATCAATGTTCATCCAACAATGGGTTCTAGGTTTGGAATTTGACAAGATTTGCATGGAATCCATCGCAATCTGGATTAATTTTCAATACATATCTTTGGAATACTTAACTTTGCATGGCTTGAGTTTATTGGCTAGTTTAATTAGTAAACATATGGGTTTTGATTTAGCAACTTCTAAGCTTAAAATGATTAGCTATGCTTGCATTTACGTGGAAATTAATCCCAGGAAACACCTATATGATAGCCTGCCTTTCATAAAACTTGGTTTCGCTAATGAACTTATAAAGACTAAGGTTCAGTTTTTCTTACATTTGGAAACCAACTTTGGGAAAATAAGAATGGAGGTCTACTGGGAAGTTATTTTCACTAGGGATTCTTAGAACACATATGACAATCCTTCTGTCACTTTTTCTAAAGATCAGAATTAGGAACAATCAACTGATGGTGTTTACTCGATTAATCAACAAAATAATTCTACGTCAAATCATCTCAATAACATTGAATTGAATAAAAAGGGGATAACTATTGGACAAATAGAAGGGGAAATGAAAGAGGAGACCCCACATCAAACTCAAACTGATAAGAGATTAAAGTTGAATGCTAAATTCACTCTTACCACTACCAGGATATCTAGGAGGAAAAGAAGGAAACCCAAAAAGGGTTGGTAATCTCAACTCTTTAGCCTTATGTATTTTTTTGGAATATTAGAGGCTTTAATGAGCCCTATAATGGATAGGTAGTTAGGGACATTTTGCTAAAGAAGAAACCAATTTTGGTGGGATTTCTTGAAACCAAAATAAAACCTCATAAGCTCAATACATAAACCTTAGTTGCAAGCTCATTAAGATTGACATTGAGATTGAAATCTCCATTTTATATGCTTCCAATTTCGATTCCAGAGAGCTAAGCTTTGGGAGGATTTATATTCCGTTCATAGATCAACCAATAGGTCTTGGTTTATAGTTGGGGATCTAAATTGTATTCTACTTCCCTTAGAAGCTTAGAGGGATAGGATAAATTTTTTCAACATTGCTAGGGAGTTGGGATATGTTTTTTCTAAATTAGAAATGACTAATCTAAGATCAGTTGGGAGTTTCTTCACCTGGAGCAATAAGAAAATTGGGAATTGCCTTATCAGGAAAAAGCTGGATAGAGTTCTTGTCAACCATCTTTGACTGAGTCAATTTCCTTATTCTTATGCACTCTTTGGTTCCCCTTTATGCTTTGATCACTTCAATATGGAGGTTCTGAATTTCAATTCTCCACCTTGATTAGATTTCCTTTTATATTCTTCAATTTCCTTACCACCAAGGATGGATTCATGAATCTTGTGCAAGAAGTATGAA
>JAOSBM010139222.1:0-15308 GCA_027568955.1 Erythroxylum tenue | reverse complement strand
TGTTAATACTATTTTGAGCAATCCTTATTAAAAAAAACAATATAGAGAAAACTTCACAAATTGGAATATGTCTGGACATACTAACAAAGATACTTAAATTACAAAAACATTTGAGCATAACTCAAATGATTACCAAGTGTTGTTTGAGTCCATAAACCTGTGAAAAAATAACAAGGTTGGTTAAAATTTTGAAAGTGAAGATCCCTAATTTAAATTTCTTTATAGGAGGAAAATGAGTTGATAACAACTTGCTCTAAGTCTTGTGAATCCTATTATCATTATTGAACTACATAAAAAAATTGCAATTCCATAATCATGGTATATAAATTTTGCATAAGCTTTAAACAAGGTTTTTTTTAATTGTTCTAATAGATTTAGTTATACACATAATTCTTACATCATTAATATTCATTTTATTACACATAATTCTTTTATTTTGAAATCAAAATCTCTCCATGTTTTATGCCATTCATATCACATTATGTATTTCCTTACCTATATTTACATTTATTTATATTATACATTTACGTTTAACATGGTCCACCAAATAACTTTGAGACAATTGATTTTGATCATAAAGCAATTTAAAGCACTAACCTGTAGTAGTTTGACAATATGTTCCTTATGCATCTGAAGTTTCATCAATAAAACCACCATTACATCACCTTAGGCATAAAGAGATTTGTGACAACTTTAAGAGCACATTAAAGTATATATATATAAGCACAAAGAGAAACACCAATGCTTCAATCTAAATATCATAATATCAACTAAAATTAATTTTTTATCTAATCACTTAATCTGGTTCATGACTTAGCTAATAAAAATAAAGAAAACATAAAAAATTTAAATAACATCGATGTCTAAGATGACCAAATATAAAACTGTGTTAGAATTTTTTTTGAAAATAGAAATTGAATTAAATAAGAATTAACGTATAATACGTTTGAATAGAATTACCTATTACAAAGTCAAATAATCATAACATCATAAATTAGTTAAGATTGACAAGATGAAAAAGACTATCTAATTCTCCATGCTATTTGGCTTTGAGTGCTGATGTTAGTATCATTTCTTAGAGCAATGATATGATTTCTTTAAAATAACCTCTTTGGTGGATGTGGAGTTTCCAAAAGTCTTGTTGTTCCTCTCTTTTCAAATAGCTGCCACAAGGTAGGTGAAAGCTATTTTGTAAATCCATAAGTCACCTTGATGCTTTAGCTGCATCTTCACACTCCAATTGATGATATCAAACCATGAGTTAGGAGGTTGAACTAAGTAACATATCTAAATTATGAGGTTCCAGATATAATTACTGAAATTACATTGAAAGTATAAATGTTCAGTGTTTTCAGCTGCAAATTTGCAAAAATAACACCAATTAGTGAAGTAGGCATAGTGAGCTATCCTATCCAAAGTTGTTATCCTATTTTTTATTGCTAGCCAGGTAATGAAGGAGTTGCGGGGTGAATTATGTTTAAACCAAATTAGATTGTACCAAGAAACTTGTAAGTTGTAATTTCTGAACAAGTTCTAGCAAGATGAATTAGTAAAAATTCCTGAAGGTGTAAGCAGCCATTTGATCTCATCATGTGTAAAGGAATCTAGAACAATAGAAGACATAAATCAAACCACTGCTAAAGAATTATTAGACAGTGAACCATTCAAGAGATCTAATGCTTCTATTACTTTCATGTTGGTGTGTAAATTGAAAGTGAATAAGTTGGAATCCAAGAATGAGGAGAGAGAATCAAAAGGAGTCTAAGGATCATGCCAGAAGTAAATGGATTTACCATAATGGACTATGTGTTTGCAGTGACCCTTAATAACCTCTTTGAATTTAAGCAAATTACTTAACAGAGTAGAAGAGTTACAAAGTGCTTTAAAACTCCATAAACTTTAATTCTTGATGTAATAAGTATGGACCCATTTGACCTATAATAATCCTTTGTCTATAAATAACTCCAAAGTCTCTTAGTGAGAAGCATTGAGCAAATTAGTTTAATAAAAAGGATTCCAAGTCCACCCCATCTCTTAGGTAAACAAACTTTTAACCATTTGACTATAAAGCTTCCATTGCCTTTAGCCTTCCAAAACATATTCTTAAATAATTTATACATTTCCTTTAGTGACTACACGGGGAAAAATGACATGTGAGGCCCAATAGTAAGATACTAAGATCAATACATAGTTAATCAAGTGACATCTGCTTGCAAAGGATAAGGCTTTAGAGCACCATCTTTCTATTATGTTTTTTATTTTACTAAGAAGTGGCTTGAAATTAATGAAAGATGGTTTTAAAGAAGATATAAGGACTTTAAGATTTGTAGCAAGTAGTTGAGCAATTTTGAATCCTATGATATCAAATAATCTTATGGTCAAACAAGAAGCACTAGCTAATAGAAGCTAGATTTTTCAAAGGTGATGGATAAGCCAGATAATGAGTTGAACATTTTACATACCTTGGAGATAAGAGTGATTGATTTAGTGTCTATTTTAGTGAAGATAAAAAGTCATCGCCAAAATTAAGGCTGATTAAGTTGAGCTTCTTAAATTTTGCATGAGATTTAACGCTAGAGTTCTTTGATGCAGTTCTTTGATTAGAACTTTATAAGCTAATGTAAATAGGTAAAGGGAAATGGGATCACCTTACCTAATACCTTTAGTAGCTTGGATAGGAGGAGTGACTTGTTAACTCGCCAATATTTTGTACAAGATAGTTGAAATGAATCGGTGTATCCAATCAATAAAGATGCTAGGAAAGCCAAATGCTCTTAGCATATTAAGAATAAAATTCCAATCTACTAGGTCATAAGCCTTTTGAAAGTCTAGCTTGATTGTACAATTCTTGCTTATGTTCCTCCTATTATAATGTTTAAAAAGCTCTTGTGCAATAGCAATGTTGTCTCCAATGTGCCTATTTGTAATGTAAGCATATTGAGAAATATCAACCAAAATTGGAAGTACATTTTTTAGCCTATCTGCTATTATCTTAGATTGTATATGGATATCTAGTAAGAGATAGGTCGAAAGTCATTAAGGGATTGATGATATTTCCTTTTGGGGATCAAGGTGATAAAAGTTCTATTGAGCACTTTCAATAAGGTTTTATTGCTAAAGAACTCCTGAACAACATCTATAACAATTTGCTTCATAATGCTCTAATTCTTTGAGAATAATATGATATTAAAGCCATCTGGACCAAGGGATTTGCATTGAGAAAAAACTTTATTGCCAATTATATTCTAGTTAGAGTAACTGTGGATGATAGAAAATCAGCCTAATATGAAGATTTTTTTTGCTGAATAATCTGATCATGAAGTCTACTAAAAGAAGTGGTTGAAGATTTGGCACCTAGTAGATGATTGAAGTGATTACCAACTTTTGTAATAAATTCAGCTTATGAATGGAGTTGAGTACCATTAGAAATCAATGAGATAGTTCTGTTGGTTAATTTTCTAACATCAACAACTCGATTAAAGAAGGTAGAATTCTTATCACCTTTTGCTAGAATTCTTATCACCTTTTGCTAGCCATTTGTTTCTAGACCTTTGCTTCCACATTAAGTAATCAAACTAGCTACTCTAATGTAATTAAAAGAGGTTTAAGATTTATTTTTTTGCAAAATGGGATTGGTTGGATCCAAATATAAGTCATTATGCACCTTATTAAGAGGTTCTTTAGCATTATTTAATAAGTGGTGAATATTGCCAATATTAGCTCTATGGAAGACTTTAATCTCCTCTCTAACGTTGCCGAGTTTTGTGGCATATTGAAACATCTTAGAACTTAAGGTGATTTAGCTTAATCCTCTCCTGACAACATTTTTAAAACCTTCAATACTCATTAGGAAATTGTTTAGTATGAAGGGTGTCTAATTGAAGGTTGTAAAGAATCTGAGAAAACTAAAACAAGAGAATGTTTAGATATACTAGGATTGGGAAAGAAAGCAAAAGAATTAGGAAAAGCTTGTGTCCATTTGGATTTGGACATGCTATCTAACTTTTTCCTTAGAAAAGTGTCAACTTCATGTTTGTTACTCCAAGTGAAATAGTTTCCTCCTCTAGGAAAATCACAAAAATCAATTATATTAATGCAGTTTTTCAAGTCTTTACATAAAGGTCTGTTTGAAACATATTTATCAGGTTCATCAATATCATTAGTAGCATTGAAATCACCAAGAAAAATCCATAGAGAGTTGATATTTTGATGGATATTCTTGAGCTTATTCTAGAGAGAAGACCTCTAATTGGTATGATTAAAGGCACAAATCATTGAAATATCAAGCAAGATGTTATTATTGATGATCTTGACTTCCAAATATATGATTTGATCACTGATAATAGAGTTAAAAAACTGAAGCACATCATAACTGTATAGAATCAAAATTCTTCCATTGGAAGGAGTGGTTGAGTTAGAAATGGCTTTCTAACAACTTGGAAACAATGTAAGTGTGGCATAGTGATTTTGATTCTATCTGGTCTCCAAAATACCAAGAAGAGAGATGTTATTTATAGCAACAAAACTTCGAATAGCTTGTTACTTTACAGGGGAATTCAAACCCTTAATATTCCACAAAGAGAAAATCATTTTCTCATATTGAAGAACCCCCATTCTTCTTTCTACATGATTTTCTTTTAGAGGCTGGATGAAATTCTTCTTCAAGAGGGGAAGCAGGAGCAAGATCACTACCATGTAACATAGATTTTGGAGGTGTAACTGAGGTAGACTGAGTAGCTTCAAATCTTAGTATTAAAGATTTTGATGATGGTTCTACAAAAGATAGTTTTAAGTCACATTTTGAATTAGGTTTGCAAGTTCTTATTCCTGGTAAGGAGTTGCAAGAAGGTGTGGATTTATCAAGGTTCTCATCAGAAGGTTCCATGCTTAATGAATTAGAAGGGTTAGAAGTAGAATGTTGTTTGGTTAATGTTTTAGTGATGGGAGAGTCAACAACTTGAAGAATCTTAGCTGAATTATGATCACCAGTTTCTTGCCTTAGCTCAAAAAAGCTATTAGTGATGAATACCTTTCTTGTAGGCTTCCAAACTTCTTTAGATTTCATGTTAGGGGGTTTCCAAGCATAGGTAACCTTGACTTTATCTTCAACCAACTCTAGATTTTCATTATCCTTCATTATTGGAATTTCCTCGAGCAAATCTATAAAAGTGTCAACAACTATGCACACTTTTACAAAATTGATTTTCTTTGCCTCTGTCGTGGCTTGATCCAAGCACAGAGACCTCCTTATTAAACTTGTAAAATGACTTTAACCTTTAGTTGTTCAATACTCTAATGGTATTTCATGAATTCATATGCACAATGAAATATTGGTTGATTTGAAGTCATTGAAACTAACTCCAAGTTTCCATGGCTAAATGAGGAAAGATTTGTTGAAAATGTTCTAAGGTCCAGCCTTAATAACCTCAATGACAGAATTAATAACATCAAATTCAAAGGAAAATATGTCTTCATCATTCAAAATGACATCAATCAGAATAAAATGCTTCTAATTTCTAAGCCTAGGTTTTCATAGCAGTAAATGATACCTTCTTATCAAGGAAAAAGCCTACCAATGTGGATTGCCACTTTTGGATTCTTGATTACAAGATGGATGATAGAGGAGAGACAATAAGTTTGTCAGCTGAGGAAGAGGGTGGTAAGTAGGATAATTTGACATCAAGGTTGAGGTTATCGACCACTTGCACCCATGTGCGTTTGGTGTGGAAAGAAGAAACAAGTGGGAGCTCAAGTTTGTTCAGCACAGTAGTAAAAGGAGGGGAAGATTTTGAGATGTTGGTGGTGTTAAGGAGGTGGCTAGAGTGGAGGGTGTGAGTGGCGGGAATAATTCAAACAAAAGAAGGGACATGGTTGGACTGCTGTTTAAAAGCATAGACTGATGGATAAAGAAGACAGGAAGAGGGAAAACAATATAGGATGCAAGACAAGGATGAAGAAAAAAGAGTATAACACATAAAGGAGAAAGCAGAAGCACAAGAAAAGTGAAGAGTAATCACCTATAGCTGACTACAAAACTCTTAAGAAAGAGAAAATAATTGACTGCAAAGCAAGATTACCCTAGGAAGCAATAGGTGAAAAGAACCATAATATAAAGGGTAGGAAGATAAACTATTAGAAGATCAGTAGCTATCAACTACCATCTTGAACTACAATTACTGTTCATTTAATTATCTCCACCATCATGACTCCACAAACCAATCTTGTAAAAGTAACAGCTAACCTATGCTGTAGATGTGTTAATATTGTTAGTTGATTGTGTTAGAATTTTACTGTTAAGTTAGTATACATTAATTCCATTGGAAATTTTTAACTAAATTAACATAAAATATCTTCATTTGATTTATTCTCCCCATCTAATAAGCAATACCTCTTTAAACCTAGTAATTGTCTCATAAAGTAAAATTGCCATGAACAAAACATTACACAAGAGGAAGACAACATATAACACATTAAATCATAACAAAAGGCAGTATTAAGTGCACAAGAAGAGGGAAAAGAAGTGAAATCTTTTAGACAAAAGAAAAAGGGTAAAAGAAAGACTTGTTTTAATGTAACTAATAGAAATTGTAAATGGTAGGTGACAGTAACCGTGTGAGTCCAATCCAAGCACACGATAGATTGCTTTTAAATTTTTTGTAGCTAAGAAAAAGTAAATCCAACGAAAGGAAAATGTCATTATTTGAAATGTATTGGATGACATTGAACAATATTTATTACATATTATAGTGACATGTTTTTATTACATATACCATAATGACATGTTGCATAGTTGTGCAACTGAAACTTCCGTCTCCTTAGGTATTTGGTATATTAACTTAAGACCAAGTACTTTTTGCTAATTCTAACAGAAATCTACAAATGCAAAAGATTTCATTGATGGAATGATCACTTTAATTCCCAAAGGTTCCCAATGCTATAAATTCCTAGACATAAGAGATTAGACTACAGAAGCAATTATTTTGTCAAGATCCTAATATACACTTTGCCCCAGTTTAAGTTTCTCACAAGTTAACCACGAAGGATGATCTAAACGTCTTGATCTCCATATCCTAACATCATACTAGAAAAAAAGATCCAACTTTCTTGCAACATAGTTTTGTCTTTGATTAATGAAAATTGTCACAAACGAGTGTATGCAACAATCCTCCTACTTTAGAATGACAACTGACGAGGGTGTTACTGGCGGCATCTTGTCAGTGACTAAGATCATGAATGCTTTCTAGCTTACTCTTGAACCTAAAAATGAGTGTACCATTAACATCACTCACTGAGAAATCATTCTCATTGATAATCACGATCTTGGTGGAAATTGTGACTCTACAGGGATTTCTATCAAACTGTGGCCCAATCACCACCACAGGCGACTCCATTTCCTTGCCCATATTTATTGTAAAAATAGGATTGCTTAGATCCAACACCCTTCATAAAATAGTTTGAAGCCAAGATAACCACAATCGGAGCCAAAATTGGGGTAGCTTCATAGCCAAAATGATGAGAGAAGAAACAACAATGAGAGGAAACAAACTGGTCAGTTAGGTTATCAAATAAAAGAATTATAGGCATTTTTTTGGCTTCATAGCCGAATTGTTGAGAGAAGAAACAACAATGAGAGGAAACAAACTGGTCAGTTAGGTTATCAAATAAAAGAATTATAGGCATTTTTTTGGCTACCAAAACATTTTCGTAGTGAAAAATGTAACTAAAAGTTGTAATAAGGGACATGATTATATTTTAGCTATGAACAAAATTTTATAGGTAATTTTTTTTTACTACAAAATTGAATTCATAGATGAAAAATATCGCCAAAGCTTATTACTTACGAAAAATATTTGGTAGCTAAAACATTTTTACTAAGAGATTAAATTTGTAGTCAAAATGCGTCTTCAAATCTTATTAACTACGAAAATCAAATGTAACATATTTTAAGTATAGCTTATAGTTTAAAAAAACCTACAAAATTTTTTTTATGTTAGAGGCACTATTTCAATAGGCTACGATTTTAAAATTAAATGTGTTGTCAAATAATAACTTTAAGCTACGAATTTCAAATTGTAGTAAAAGAAATTTTAGTCAAAACTCCTCTGTTAATATATCTCATTTTGTGACATAATGACTAAACTTGTACCATGCAAGTTGGAAGGAATACTGCAATTTAGTTTTTATATTTAATGTATAATCTATGATATTCTTGTCAAATTCATCTTGTTTTTTCATTTTAATAATTGAAAAACAATTAGAATATCTCATGGTTGCGTTAGCTTGGATTTACATGATTGCTAAATAAGATTCAGGAGGAATTTCAGTAGCAGCTAACTTTATTATTTGGTGCTTATGTCAGTCTTATTACATTTCTAATTCTATTTCCATATGAATTGCCATAATTAGCTTAAAATCCATGCTTAAGCATTGTCCTTTAAGTTCTGTAACCTATCAAGTGGAAATTGTTTATATCATTTTCTATGTTGTACGTGCATATGCACATCTTTTTTATACCTCACGAGTTAATTTGCAGATTTAGGGAATTGAAACAAAAGGTAGGAGCAAGAACAACATATATCGAAGTTGGTGCTGCAAAATGACTTCCTATGCCTACCTAATCAAATCTTTTAAATGTTAGACAATTTTGTCTTTCCTCATAAATTTAGACAATTATTAATTGTATTTTTGGATTTTCAATAACTTATCGGTTAAGTTACATAATTTGATCTAGACAAAGGTAATAAAGTGACCCAATAAATGATCTAAATCAATGGATCGAAGTTTGGGAGAAAAAAGGATCTCGATTAGTATAGACCGGACCCATATCGAGCTTTTGATGAGGAAATCCGATATAGAAGCTATATATAAAGGTTAAGATTTCCTGCAGTTGCTCATATCATTCGTAAGCATATAGATCCTTTGACCTATTATGAGCGCTTACGTCTTGAGAAAATTGTAGAAAGACATTAACCACATATCCGTGAATGTTTTTCGTAAAGGTCCCAGGAGATTGGAGCTAGTTTTGGCCTTGAAAACTGCTTCAGAAGTTTAGATGGAACCGAAATCAGGTATTCCTCATTTCTTTCATTTAAAACCCTTTCATGAATGATTTGGGACACACAATAAGGTCTACCCTATGTGTTATATTTGGTATCAGAGGGGTTACGTGATCGAGTTGCCAGAAATGAAGGTTTTTTGGTCTTCATCCATTATGGTCTTCATCTGTTTTTGATTCATTTTTTAGTTTTTTTTGCATATATGATTACGTAAAAGTGGTATACATAAGACTACCTATAAAAAAGGGGTCAAAAGGGCAAAAAAGGGTTCTGGGATCACCGAAAATATTCATTGGACGGTTAAGGTTGGTGCGCACGCTCCAATTGTGTCCACCCACGTGGTTCCATGGAGTGACGGATGTGTGTGCCATGTGCAACGCATGCACCTCACGTGGCTCGATATCCCACGGGCACGGGACGGGCTGGCACGTGTGATGCATGCGTCTGACACGTGGACGGACGGGATGAGGACACATGTCGGTGCGTGCAGTGCAGGCGCATATGCGCATGGGTGGTGAGTGCGGGACACACGCCAGATGCATCTGCCAGCATTGGCCGACTAGCCCCGTGGCCACGTGCAGGGTGACATCGGCTGACATCAACGCAAAGTGTTACGCTGACATCAGTGCTACAGTGATGCTGCCGTCAGTACCTAAAGAAAAAAAGAAAAATTTCAGAATTCCTGTGAAGGTGCCCCGGGTCCTTTTGGGTCAATTTTTGGATCGGGGGAATTCTTAAAGTGGTTTTTCATTTTTTTGGATTTATTACATTGGTAATTGATTTTTAGAAAAGTTTTTAAAGCTTTTTTAAGGTAGTTTTGAGTGCATTTTCGTGCTCTAAACTGCACATAAAGGAGACACTTAAGTTTTCGTGTCTCGTGTGGAAGTTTTGGTATTCGGGAAAGTACGATAGTCACTCTCATTGAAAATTTTTAAATAAAAGTCTCAAATAAAGTTTAAAGACAATGTTTTCAGTGATAGTATATGATTATTTCACTGTGCATTTGTTTTTTTGCATTTATAACTAATTTTCACATACATTATGCCCATATAGAATATGAGGATGACATAAAGATGTATCCCTTGTATTTATGGTCTTTTTAGGTACTGGTAAGATTGTAGTTACCACAGTGACCTTTCAAGTCAGTATTTGGATTGTACCGCTTGCATGTTAAGGGATGTTTCTAGTCTCATGTTTGGTTATTCTGGCCACAGGTGTTGACCTTATATGAGATTTTGAGAAGTACATAAAAGCATTAGATGGAGGAAAGCTATTGCTTAAATGATCTACTCACCTACAGGTGGTGGTAGTGTCATGAGAGTTTATGGTTTATACTCTGATCGTTTTTTTGTGGAGGTCTAATTGCATATATTATGTATTCAGCCCACAAGTATTTCATAATATGTGCAATCAGATTCTCTATATAGATATTGTTATCGTTGTTGTCCTGCATTTAAACTGATTTTTACATTATCATTTCTATCATATAGTCACCTTTTTTGTAAACAACAATGTTGTCACGATTGAGACTTTAAATGGTTTCAATTTTAAGAAGTGGAAGAAAGATGTGGAGTTTGCCCTGGAGATGACTGACGTCAGTATAGCGATGCACAACGAGAGGCCTTCTCCACTTACTGATATCAGCTAAGAAGCTAATAAAACAGCTATGGTGATTTGGGAACAGTCAAATAGGATGTGTTATTTGACCATTAAGAGGTGAATCCTAGATCATCTGCTTAGTGGATTACCGGATACGACCATAACGAAGGAGTTTATGGATGGCATTTCCCAGAGATACAAAGTGTCTTCTCATGCGGAGCAGAGAACCTTAATTAAGGAGCTATTCTCCATAAAGTATATATGAGAAGGAGACGTTCGAGAGTACATTA
Source organism: Erythroxylum tenue (assembly GCA_027568955.1). Classification (NCBI taxonomy): domain Eukaryota; kingdom Viridiplantae; phylum Streptophyta; class Magnoliopsida; order Malpighiales; family Erythroxylaceae; genus Erythroxylum; species Erythroxylum tenue. Next base: position 4,363 of record JAOSBM010139222.1, on the reverse strand, counting down.
TCAGGATGGTTCACCTTCAGGCTAAGCTGAAGGCAATTAATTTACCAATTCCTAATAACCTCATAGTGCATCAGGCACTAAATACTCTCCCTCAAGAGTTTGAGATGTTGGATACCTCCAACATCTCTCAGGATGAGGCCTATGACATCAATGCCTTGATTTCTCGGTGTACTGCAGCGGAGAAGAAGATTAAGAGCTCTCCTTTTATAGCCATGTTTGCAGTTACCAAAGGCAAGGGGAAGGCTAAACCCCAACAGCCTAAGGGTAAGGTAAGAAACCCAAATCCTCTCTGAAGATTCATACTAGACAGTTCAGCATTGCTAAGGGGCCATATGACCTAAAGGATATGGGGTGCATAGGAAGGTCGATTGCAAGAAGTACAAGTTGTGGAAGGTTAAGCAGGAACTGTCAGGTAACTCCTCGGCCTATATGATTTATAAATCCAATGTAGCTATAACTACATCAAGTTTTTGGTGGTTAGATAGTGGAGCTTCTAACCATGTTACTTCCACAATGCAGGGGTTCAGATCCAGGAGAAGGCTGACTAAGCTGATGGTCGGCAACAATGAGGAGAAGGATGTTTTGTATATAAGAGATGTAGGGTTGAACCTCGATACAGGGTTTGTATTAGTTTTATGAGACATGTTTTATATACCATCTTTTAGACGAAACTTAATCTCTGTATCAGTTTTGGATAAAGAGGGCTATCGTTTTGTATTTGATATTTCAGTTGTAAATATTTCTATCAATACAAGACATATTAGAACTGCGCCTTCTTATCCTACGGATTATATAGAATATGTCTTACTCCTAACAAAATGTATGCCTCTTCTTATGTTGCCGAACCTGTTACTCGAAAGAGAGCCTTCATAAAGGAAAAATCATACATGTTATGACATAAACATCTTGGCCACATTTCTAGGGAGAGGGTTGAGATATCGATAAAGGATAACATTCTTCCAATTCTGGACTTCAGTGATATAGAAATATGTATCAATTATTGTAGGGCTAAGTTGATCAAGATAAAGAAAAAACTCATGCTTCTAGTTTCTTGTACCTTATATGTACAAACGTTAGTGGTCTCTATACAGTCACATTATGTAATGCTAGATATTTTCTGACGTTTATAGATGATTATTCCCTCTATGGTTATGTGTTACTTACTTAAGGCAAAGTTTGAAGTTCTTGATAAGCTCAAGATCTTTAAGACTAAGGTTGAGAACCAGTTGGAAAAATCAATAAAGATTGTTAGATTTGACGAGGGAGGGGAATACTATGGCAGATATGGAGTTGCAGGACAAGAAAAGGATCCGTTTGTAAGGTATTTGGAATAAGTTGGAATAGTGGCTCAGTTCACTATGTCAAATAGTCCTGAGCAAAATGGTGTGGTCGAAAGGCGCATTCGCATCCTAAAGGACATGATGAGGTCAATGTAGAGCAGGACTAACCTACCCGAATACCTTTGGGACGAAGCCATCAAGACGGCATTGTATATCTTAAATAGACTCCCTAGTAAGTCAGTATCCAAGAAGCCTTTTGAACTCTGGAAATGCTGGAAGCCAAGTCTTACGCACATTTGTGTATGATGTTGCCCTGTTGAGGTAAGGATATATAATCCTTATGAGAGCAAATTGCAACCTCATTCCACTTATTGCTATTTGGTAGGTTATCTCGATCACTCTAAGGGTTATAGATTTTACTATAGAGAAGGGGGTAGAATAGCAAAATCGTAGAAGGCTAAGTTTCTGGAATATGATGTTCATGATGAGGGATGATCTTCACATCCTTCGGGAGATATCAAGACGAATACTACGATTATTTGGTATTTGCTTCTCATACAATCAGGTCCAGTAGATGAAGGTCTAAGTATTATGCCTATATAAGCACATGAACCTATGCCTGTTCAAGAATAGATTTCTGAGGTACAAGAACCTATACAGTTGTGCAGATCCACCAAAGAGAGACGATCTGCTATCTCACCAGATTACATAATCTATTTGGGTGAGCAAGACTATGACATAGGACATGTTGTGGATCCAGTTACTTTTACAGAAGTTGTTTCTAGACTCTATGCGGATATGTGGTGGGAAGCGATGAAGTATGAGATGCAATCTATAAGGTACAATAAGGTATGGAAGCTTGTCGATTTACCTCAACATTATAGACCTATCAGTTGCAAGTGGCTATTTAAGACCAAGAAGGACATACAGGGTCAAGTTGAGAGGTTTAAGGGGCGTTTGGTTGCCAGGGGATTCACTTAGAGAGAAGGAGTTGACTTTAATGTTACCTTCTCTCCTGTATCCTCGAAGGATGCATTTAGAGTGATTATGGTAATAGTAGCTCATTATGACATGGAGCTACATCAGATGGACGTTAAGATTGCTTTCCTGAATGGTGAGCTTTATGAGGAAGTCTATATGGAGTAACCTGAAGGGTTTCAGGATCAAGATGCAACTGAAAAAGTTTGTAAGTTGACTAAATCAATTTATGGTCTGAAACAAGCTTCCAGACAATGGTACCTAAAGTTTCTGAGGTTTTGATCTCATTCGGCTTTGTGGAAAACAAAGTTGAAAGATGCTTATACTATAAGGTCAGGGGGAGCAAAGTTATCTTTCTATTACTGTACGTGGATGATGTCTTGCTTACATCAAATGATTTAACCAAGTTGCATGAGGTAAAGCAACTTTTAGCAAAACACTTTGATATGAAGGATCTACGTGAAGTCTCTTTTGTCCTCGGTATGCAGATTTATCGAGACAGATCTCAACACTCATTGAGCCTCTCACAAACAACATATATTGAGCGAGTGCTACAAAGGTTTAATATGGTTGACTGTAAACCTGTTGTAGCACCTATATCTCATGGTGAGAGATTATCTATAGCACAGTGTCCAAATAATGAAGTTGAGAGAGAGGCTATGAGGAATGTCCCGTACTCTAGTGCAAATTGGTAGCGTGATGTAAGCCTAAGTGTACACTAGACCGAACATTGCATTTGCTATTGGACTATTAGGTCGATATCTGACTAACCCAAGTGTGGAACATTGGAATGTAACTAAGCAAGTGTTGAGATACCTAAAGGGTACCAAGGATTATGCGTTGACATACAGGAAAGTCAACAATTTAAACCTCAAAGGGTATATAGACTCTGATTTTGCTATGTGTCTGAATGATCGAAAATTTACTTCAGGGTACATTTTTATGTTGGTAAATAGTGCAGTATTGTGAAAGAGTGTCAAGCAGACACTGGTAACTTCCTCGACCATGCATGCAGAGTTTGTTGCATATTATAGAGCTACTACACTTGCAGTTTGGTTCAAAAACTTGATTTCTAGGTTGTCTGTGTTGGATTCGATAGCTAGACCCATTCAATTATATAGTGTAACACCCCATTCCCATTTAAAATATGTATGTGCGTCCATCGGATACACGCGTACATGCCTGACAGAAATGACATGTTAATTATCTCATCTTCACTATACACAACATGGCATCATAAACTAAACCATCAATCACACATTTTCTAAAACCCAAAATGCTATCATATTATATCAAAAACCATAAATTACTTTGTTTTATAAAAAACAAAACCATCCTTGTTTTACAACATTATCCAATGAGCATAAACAACTCAGTACACACCGAATACAATAAACATGAAAGAAACAATTATGTCCTCAATCTCAGCTGACCGACCTCTGAGCCAAAACTGACTGTAACAGTTGCACAAATTATGCTTCTACGAAGTCTTAGAAGCTAGGTCATCTAACTCTCGAACCTGAAAAGCAACGGTGCAATTTTGATGAGTTTTGCGAACTCAGCAGAGTAACCATTCTCGATGGTTCACTCACGTCATAAAACAAGATCAATTATAGCATGTAATTATACAGTTCAAATCCACTTGACAATTATCAAGTACTATCACAAATAAATCATTTCTCAGTTAAACAGTTCAATCATATAATAACATTCACACAGCTTTGCAAATCATTAAATGAATTCAAATCATATGCAAATGCTATATGTATGAGACTCACATTCATTTTTGTCTTGTTATGTGATTGAGCCAAGTTTATCTTATAAATTGGCTGCATTTTCTTAACTGTTTGTGCACTATAATAATGTGTTATATCCCGAAAAGGGATTATATCTCAAAATGAGATGAAAAAAAAGAGAGAAAAAAGAAAAAGAAAAAAAAGTGTTTGTGTATTCAGTTATGTGGATGTTTAGTTTCTGTTTAAACTGTTGACATCAATTCCTCAGTTAGTGCACTTGCTCATACTGTTTCTTTCTTTCACTTCATCCATTCATTTAGCCCTCCGTTCATTACAACCCTGAAAGTCCTCTTGATCTTCGGAATGATA
>JAOSBM010139129.1:0-15343 GCA_027568955.1 Erythroxylum tenue | reverse complement strand
ATCGCACCAATCTGCCGAGCGGGCGTCTGCTATTGTTCCGGCTGAGACTGCAGGATTTGGCGAATTAATAGATCGGCCGCTTGCTCTTCTTGATCTTGGTTTTGAGGCTGTGGCTGATCGTTCGAATGTGAAGATTACGCATGAAACTCGTGATGTGCTGGCGGGAGAGCAGCAGGTAATTGCGAACCCATCCGTTGCAGCGCCAGTGCCGTGACGGCGGTGATATCAGGATTGGCTGCTGCCGCTTGACTGATCTGTGTGTTTCTAGACGTGGTGCCCTGACGTCGGGCCCCACTGTGGGCGCCAAATGGTTCAGTCTGATTCTGTTGAGGCTGGATGTTGTTGCTTGGATCCATCGTCTCGGTAAGTTCAAGCTCGAGAATACCTGCAAAACAATAAAGGCACGCCGGGGGTTGTTGCCGGCAGGCCCCTCCGACACTCAAGTTAGGTTTTTGGTGAAGGTATTAGGCAGCTAAAAGCAGAAAAATTCAGTGTAGGAGTCTCGTACCTGAATTATGACAAAGTAATACCTTATATACGGGATAATCGCTAGGTTTAGGTTTTTTACGTAGGTCTTCACGTATGCATGGGAGGTTGCCTCCTACAACTGGGTTGATGATGATTGGACCTGGGCTTGGGCCCAGGAGTTGCCGACCTAACCAATGTTTATACAATTTTTACATTTCTTCAGTTTTTCTAAATTGTAGCTTAATTAAGCAAATAACAATACTTATTTTAGAAAAATATTTCCTAAGCTTTTTCAAAGACTATTAGTTACTATTAATTTTATTCCTTATGTTTATTTTTGTAGTGTAATATATTATTTTAGCTACAAATTATATATTTTTCTTAGTCAAAGCAATTATGATGAATAGGCAAAAACTATAAATTAATGAGTCGTTTGATTCTATTTTTATGTTTTAGGTTGTGGTTTTTAGTTTTGGCTGTAAATATCAACATAATTATATTTTTATTACCGATGATAATTACATATTAGATAAAACTTAAAGGTAAATTATTTTTAATTAATTAAATATATTTTAGTCTCTATATAATATTTATTAATAATTTATCAACAAAATTATTTTATTTTATTTTAATAAATAAATAAATAAATATTTTTAATATGTTAATTATTAAAACAATTTTTATTTAAAATTTATATCTTTAAATTTAATTATACTTATTAATGATTATTAAATGAATTTTTATTCAATTTAGTTGTTAATAATATTAATAATAACTAAATAGTAAATCAAATTAAAAATAGAAAACAAAAATTACTTTTTATGCTTTTATAAAATTTTTAAAATTATAAATAAAAAATTCTTTTTACTAAATTTAAAAACATAGACAAAAATATAAAAGTATAAATGAAAATAGTCAAACCTAGATATAAAATACAAAGAAGTTGAAAGCTCTACAAAAGACATGTTGTTCACAAAATCGTTAAGAGAGATAGAGGAACCCCTTCATTTGTTGTCTCACCCAAACCTTAAAGATAATCAACAAGCCTTCTCTTGATTCTCATAATAACACTTTTTGATTATTCCCTCCCACTTTCTCTCTTTCATACAAACAAAATAGAGTTATGCCCAGCCTGGCCCGACCTGTGGTCAACAACCTATGCTCAATCAAACTGGGCCATAGGTTGGGTAAGTAAGGCCCGAGTAGACATGGGTTGGGTCAAGGACTCGGACTAATAATCTTGGACCAAGAGTTGGCCCGAGCCAAATCAATGGCCCGATAGAACTCTAACGACAAAACGATAATAATCAAAACAAAACTTACATAAGAAACAAAACGACATCATTTTGCCTCAAGCATAACAGTTGCAACTTACCAAAATGGAAGCAAAACGATGTCGTTTAATAGTTACAACATACAACTTAAGAAAAAGAAGCAAAACTCTTTTCGCTTCTCGCTTCTGATTAACTTCTAGAATTGTATGCAGCCTCCCACTCCCATTCTTATGTTCTTATTCATGTCTGATCGTTTGTTATTTATTTCTTTTTCTTCTGTTCGAGTTTAACTGTTGTTCTTCACTCCCCACGCTTTTGTTCTCTGTCTCTCCCATCAATGTACGCTCTCCCCTAACTCCCTCGTCGACAGTCGCAAGTCCACCTTGCCTTTAATGTGGTCACCGATGCCACTAACAAACCATAAGGTAGAATATTAGATGGTTTGGAGAGTATTGTAGTTTGGTGATTAGGCTAATTTGTGATTGTGATTGTAATTTTTACTAATGGGAATATGGGATAATGCATGCATAGTGTTTAATGAAATGCCCTGTCGACACCCAAAATTGAAATCGTTAATCAACTAAATGGTTGTATCCAATAGTTTCTTTCGTGGTTTCGTTTTATATTGCTTCAGTTAATTCTTCTTTTCCATTTCATTACTATGTTTTGCCAAATGGGAAACAATTATTGTATTAAAATATCCAAATCAATGATAAATAATTTTAAAAATACATTTAAGGATGCATTTTATCTGTTTAATTAATTCATTCCATCTCATCATTCAAGTACTTAAATGTATCATTGAAAAATGAACTTAACTATCTCTATCCCACAAAAAATCAACTTTTTATGTACATCCATTTAGCAAGTGTTAGCACCTGTTTGGTTCAGCTTTTGGAAGCTCCAAAAGTACTTTTTTTACCACAAAATCTATTTTAAGGAAAAAAAATGAGTGTTTGGCTGTAAACTTCAAAAGTACTTTTGAAGTAGAAATAGCTTTTTTAAAAGCTCAAATACAACTTTTTTAAAAGCTAAATTTTGGAACTTTTCAGAAAAGCCCCAAATTTAGCTTTTTCGGGAAGCTGAAAGTGCGTCAGTTACGTAAAGCCAACTTTCTCGTCTTGGAAACTATGTCGTCTTCTCTCTACCCGGAAGTCATCAGCTCCAACCCAGAACCCATTTGTACTTCTTCTCAGTCTTCGGCTTCGTTGTATCCTTCTTTAGACACCAAAGACTTGGTTGACGACGACCACGACGATGTTGTTTAGGAAATTTATGTCCACTTCCTTTTCTTTAAAGTCGAGGAAGTCCAGCACAGAAACAGAGTTACAGAGGATAGAAATTGCAGAGGAAGTTTTGAGGAAACAAACAATAGTTGGCAAGCGAATTGGGGAAGGAAGAGGGAGAATAAAAAAGAGGTTGTTTGTATTTAAAACTCGAGTGCTGAAGAAATGAGAGACGTTGTGTTGTTCGATGATTATCTACAATTGTGTTTCTATTTTTTGGGTTTTGTAGTTTTCTAACTTTCAATTGGTCTGAATTGTTCGTTGCCTTCTACCTTTTTCATTTGTTTTCAATGCTTTTGATGGCGTTGAAATTGTTGCTTGCATTCTTTTGTGTCTACTTACGAGTTTTTGGATTGGTCAAGACTCAAGAGTTGGGTCTATCTTTGTTTCTGGTTTAAACCATTCCAACTCTGTAGACTTTGAATATTTGTCTTTGTTAGTCTCTTCTCCATCTCCTTGTTCCGATATCGACATATTTCCATTTTCTTTCGGTGAGATTCAACTAATGAATTCCCATAAACATTCATTGGTAACCGTGATAGTGAAGCTAATTACTGATCTCTTCCTTGAAACTGGGGCTTTTCTATTTTGCTTCAAGAGGAATTGTAAAGGAAAGAATCAACTACATTTGGTCGGTCTTGGTTTCTGCAGTGGCCAAGTTCTTGTTTAGCCTTTATCAATTTTTAAGTTCCAGGCAATGAATGAGTGGGACTTTTATATAGAATATTTTATTCTATATCATAACATAATTATGAACTAGGATATCCTTGCATAATTTCAATAAAAAAATATGGATAAACAGCTAAAGTATGCATGACATTGTAGTTCTATATAGTAGTTCTGTTGCGAGGATGATTGCTGCTGGTTCAGGGCAGTTGATTAAGGGTATTTTGTGGTGCGGAGATGTGACTGTTGATAGGTTGAAGTGGGGCGATGAGTTTTTCAAGAAACGGATAGGGGAAAGCTCGAATCTTAAGATTAGTTCTGGGGCTATGAGAAAAGTTAAAAGGTTTATTTGTTTTGTCTTTTTGTTTACGCATAGTCAGGACAGAGTTTCTATTTCTTTGATTTCGTTTGAGTTTGATGATTAAATTGGAGTAGTTTTGTTATTCCGTGACACTCTTATATATAATATATTGTATTTTGCATATTTTTTAATATATTTTAAATATTATTTAACATAAATAATTTTATTATAAAATAAAATATAGTTAAAATTAATAAAAGTGCTTTTTTATTTTTATGTTGTCAAACATTCTATTGTATGAAACTCTTTTTAAAAAGCTGTTTTTTAATTGACAGTCAAACAGTCAACTGACTTTTTAAAAAAGTTCTTCTCAGAAAAGCTCTACTGACAAAAGCTCTACTAATAAAAGCTCTACTGATATAAGCTCATCCAAACAGGCACTTAGTCACCAACTATAAATAATAATCTGCAACTATCCTTCCAATTACAAGTGCAACTCCTAATTTTTTAACGAAATTCCTCTTGAAAAAAATAGGTAACATTATTATGCACTGTAATTCAATTTTAACCTTGATACATAATGACACATGGATAGCTTGCAAGAAATGTCTGCTTTTGATGTGATTTTGACAAGCTTAGACATTGTCTTATGATTGTGTGGAAAGGCATTTAGCTTCAGCAGATTTATGACTAAGCTCAATTTCTGGGTCACTATTGTGTGGAAAGGCAATTAACTTCAACAGAATAACAATCACATTACATTGGTATGGAAAACTATATATGTTAACACCAAAACTGCCAAAAGATCTTTCATAAATGCAAAAAAGGTAGGTTTGTAAGTTTTGAGGATTGTAATGCATTGTATACTTAAGTGATACGATGAATAGAAATGGTGTTCTCAATTTCATGTACAAACAGTAAATACACTCACAATTTAAAAGGTCAAAACGATATTAGACCTTATAGAAGGTCAAAGGTTTAGTTTTTTCCTCAATATTTTGTGAAATGACTAAGTTAGCTTATATCGTTATATTTTGTACAAATTTCATCCCCTAACATTTAGAAAATAGAACAATTTGTCTGAAAAAGAATGACTATGTCAAATTTTTGATAATTGGATATGAGTTAGGTTTGATAGACCATGAAACCAACCAAGTATTAAAACATTGTTGAATGCAATGCATGTTTGTTAAAAGGCATTTATTTTTATGCAATTGGCTAGTTTGTTTGTAAGAATGAGATTTGGATGTTGTGAATAGAAGTACGAATAGTTAATTCGTTTTTCTTTTTCTTGTGTTCAAATGCGTTTGAAGATTTTGTTGGTTTCATAAAGTAGGATGATCAATGGTTAATAACACGTATTTTCCTTAATATGATCTACAAACATATACTTCCTTAATTCTTATTAATATGTTTGTTTCAACTTAAACCATTATTGTTCTTTAAAAAGAACATTGTAGCTAACCTATCAAAGTGAATCTTTAATTGTTCTTTAATATTGTTTACAACCCTCATATTTGTGATAAAGAATATATCACCTTTATATTAAAATGCATGTATTTGAGTCTTGTACAAATGCATGCATGCATTGACTACTAAATACATAAGCATATTATATTTCGTCATTGCTTCTTATTTTGACATAATTTATATTGCCATTAAACATGTTGAAATGGCTTCAATAAACTTCTCTACATTAACACCTCCATTATTCAATAATGATATGCTCTATTGCTCATTTTGATTGTTTCTAACCTCAAGAAATTATATGTTGATTATTTCCAAACTTAATCATTTATACGTTGATTATTTCTAACCTCAAGCATTTATATGTTGATTGTTTAAAATGGATGAGCATATTTCTTTAGTAGAGAGTTGTAATCTAGTACTAGAGATAAAAGTGGAAACTTCTATTCCCGTACTAAGTGGGGATAGAAGTTCAACTAAAACTCAATATAAAAGTGAAGATTGTAATCACTTTAGTAAGATTAGATCGGCGAACGAGAATGAAAAAGCAGAGTGTAAATATTGTCAAAAGTTGTATTCTAGTAGTTCAAAAAGTGGAACGTTTCATTTAAAAAGCATATGGATTTATGTAGCAGAAGGAAGATGGTATTAGGAGGTTAAACATTTTTTACCCCTAACCTTAGGAAAGGGAATAATGAATTAACCGCAACAACTTATGACAACAACAGATCAAGGTTTTTGATGGCTACTATGGTTATTGGAGATGAACAACCACTGTCTATGGTTGAAAGTAAAAGATTTGGGATGTTTTGTAATTCACTGCAACTGACTTTCAAGGTTCCAAGTCAGAATATAGTGAAGAAGGATACTTTGAAAATTTAGGAGATAAGAAGAGAGAGACATTAAGATCATTGTCGATGACTGAAGGACGGATTACCATAATAACGGACATGTGGACAGTCGATAATCAAAAGAAGGGTTATATGGTGATGAAGGCACATTATGTTGAAAATGATTGGATGTTACACAATAAATTTTTGAGCTAATTTGTATTCTTTAATATTGTTATTATTTACTTTTTCATTATGTTATAAATTTATGATTGATGTTGGTAATATTTGTATATGATAGGTTCATTTATGTGCCAGCACCACATACAAGTGAAAAATTGGAAACCATGTTGAGAGATTGTTTGATGGATTTTAACATCGGAAATAAAGTATTCACTATCACAGTTGACAATTGTAGCACGAATGATGCTATGATTGAGAAGATAAAGAGTAAGATGCAAGTTAGGAGCTAATTGGTTGGTGGTATGTTATTTCATATGCATTGTTTTGCCCATATTCTTAACTTGATTGTGAAGGATGGGTTGGAGATGATAGAGGAAGTGATAGATTGTATTCAGAATAGTGTTCTATATTGGAGTGCAACTCCTAAAAGAGTTGAGAAATTTGAAGATGTTGCGTAAATTCTATGCATTATAAGTACAACAATCCTATATGCTAAGGTGTCTATCAAACTAAGGGAAAGGGACTCTTAGTATACTTGCTTGCCAACAGAAGATCAATGGAACTTGGTTAGAGAATTTTGTATGAAGTTGGAATTATTCTATAATGTGACTGAATTGTTATCGGGAACAAAATATTCAACTTCACACAGTTGCTTTAGTATTATGTATGACTTAAAGCATGATTTATCACTTTGTATGATTGACTCCAATAAGAATATTCGGACTACGGTGGAGCAGATAATGGAGAAGTTAAATTCTTATTAGTCTATGGTTAGAGATATTGTTGCATTGTTATATATTTTAGACCCGAGATACAAGAAGGATAGGGTTGAATATATATATTTATGATGTATTGTACATGATCGAGCTCAAGACCATGTAGATATCATTAAACAATTATGGTATGAATTGTCTAATGATTACAAACTCAAAATAGAAAAATTCATGATCGAGATCTTAGTAGTCTAGGCAATTCAACTCTGGGTTTAGTTTCAGGTTCAACCTCATCTTCTAACCAAAGATTGACATATTCTCTTTCAAATTTTTTGAAAGAAGAAAGGGCTAGGACTTCTTATAATATGATGGAGTTAGATAATATTTTATCGAAGATTGTGTGTCCGAAACTAAAGGTGAGTAGTTCGATATATTGTTATGGTGGAAGAAGTGTGGAAATACTTTTCTGATCATGCAAGTCATTGTGCGAGACTTACTAATTATTCCATCATCCATCATTGCTTTGGAGTCTGCTTTTAGTACTAGTGATCGAGTTATTAATCCTCATTGTGCTCGATTTCATCGTCGTACTGTAAAAGCCCTTATATGTGATGAAAGTTGGTATTAATGCGGAGGTGATTAGTCAAATCAATCGATCAACTGCATTTTATTTTTATCAAATATATAAAGATAAAGGTATATTTAATTATTTATTAATTATTACCATGTCCTAAATATTCCTTTAATTTTAATATTACACCATCAAATATAATATTTATACATATAAATGATTTTATCCAAACTATTGACGATCCTAGCAACAACAATTAGCTGCTCTCTCAGTTTCCAGTCTCTTGTAAAATGATTTGGATAATCATTCGTGTACAGTAAAAATTACTATAGTTAATAAATTTTGTTTTATCATTTCTCTCTTTTAATAATTAATAAATTATTTAAGTAAAATTGAAACTCGTAATTAATTGAATTGAAATTCCTAACTATAATTAACTTAATGAATTTTCCCACAAATTCTTACTCAATTGAATTGAAATTCCTAATTAATTATATATTTATATAATCATATGTTTCAATGGAAGGTTATTATTAAATTCAAAGTAATTAAATCAAGTTAAGCACTTTTAAATTTTTTTGAACTTATTAGTGTCAATGCAACTTCAATTAATTAAATTTATAACTTTAATTTTAATATTTTTATTGTTTATAATTTTATTTTTAATTATAAATTAATTTAATTTTTCTAGAGTCCTTACTAAATTTTCTAAAGTATCCAAGTCGTCTGTTCTAATTTTTCTATCATTTCACAAGATTTCCAATTGTTAAGATTCAAAGAGTTTAACACAAGGTTCCATCATTTGGTTCAAATATGTTGAATCCTTTAATTTATCTAATAATTTGCTCTAATTTATTAATTATTACACATATTAAAGAATTTATATATTATTTAAAATAAGCATTGTAGCTTTTCATTACAAAAAAAAATTAGCTATCGTCATAGTTTACATTTATTGATTATTATAATCAAAACTTTTGTTATAGATATAATATGATTATTATACATAAATGAACTATTATTAAAGAAAAGACATTTTATTAACAATGGGGGTTCATATATTGGTGTTGTTTGATTAATTATAAGAGTTTTGGAATATGTAGTATGAAAAATTTTAATAATTTTTTGATTTAAACATGTCATTTAAATTCAAATTTTCTGTAGATTAACAGTTTGTTAATTATTAAATGTATTAAAATTTTTATTTGATATATAATAAAATTATAATTATAATTTTGTTATAAAAATAACATATATATTTAATAATTTTTTAGTAATAATGAGATAATTTATATATTTGTGTTATTTTATTAGCTATAGCACTTGGAAGTAGAAATGTCAAAAAGGGCTTAGCCTAATTTTGGCTCGAGTTGATCGGGTCACGGGCTGAGACTGGCCCAGCTTGGCCTATAGCCTGACCGTTACTTTAAAAATGACGTCATTTCGTCAAAAACGACATCTTTTTAGAAGTTTTTCTTTAAAAAATGGCGGATCGGCCCATCGTCAACCCACAGGCCGACCCATCCTGACCCGCTGGGCCACGAGCCACCAAGGCCTAGGGCCGTGTAGAGTCAAGGGTAGCTCGAGCTTAGCCTATTGACATCTCTACTTGGAATCATGTATAATGTATTAGAATGTAACACATAATAGCTAAATCGAAGATTTTGTTAGCAAGCTCAAAGTAAGTTTAGACTGCGAAAGTTAAATTTTGATGTAGTAACCTTTGCCTTTTATCATATACCACATTTATCAATCATTTGATCAAAAAATCACTACTAGTTGTCTATTAATTTCATAAATTACAATTAATATATATATATATAATAAAAGAATTTAACTTAAGCTTGTGTTTATAAGAAATCATCATGTTTATTTTAATATTTACTTTTTTATATTTGTAACTAACTACGGATATAACATTTAGTAAAGTACTTATAATTTTTTAACATCATCATAAAATAAGTTGTTAAAATAATAATATAATAAATTTTTCATTATGTTAAAATTAAATTAAAAAGTTAAAAAAATTTAGATGGGATGGGTTTCAGAGGCCCCCTCGTGGCCCAATAGAGCCAGGTCACAAACCAGGTTACCGAGGACCACTCGGGCCTACTTTTCCCTTGGCCAGGCCAGGCCGATGGACCACAATACAAAACTGTTTTAACTACACCTGCAAGCAGCTCCACTCCCCATATGCAAGTTTTAGGAAAATCCATAGATTTGGAAAGGATAAATTCACTTCCTACTAAGGAAGTGCACGAAGGAGCCAAACTAATCACCTCTGCAGCATTTTGTGATTGTTTCCAAGCACTTAACGAACGAACAGATGAAATGAAATGTTTCCAATATTATCCACAAAACTGAGGCAGATTTGGGCCTAAGGCAATTGTCTTCCTTGGAGCAGAACCACTTACTACCTACCTACTATTTCAGAGTGGCTTAATTGACACAATATACCTACAAAGTATTAGCCTTTTTATCATATTTTCCCATTGGACTCGTTCAAGCTGTTAAAAGCTACAAATATCGATTTGCTAAAGACAGAGAAATCTACATCAAGATCTACAGTAGTTATCCAATTTTTGAAGCAAAAGATTCAACAAACGATGCAGCAATCCTAGTACCCAAGATTGCTTATTTACACATTGGAATAAGTAATGGAGCTTATCCACCACTTGAAGCACCACCAAGACATACATTCAATTGGGATCTGATTAATCAATTTAATCTCAATTGCTTAGAAGGAGTTTTTATCCAGTGCAATCGAATCAACAATGACTCACTAATCAAGATTAATTATAAAGGACCTCAGATGATAATAGTATCTTCTTATAAGGCACCCATTACCACAGAAGCAATTCATATAATTCAACAATTTATTCAGCCTTTCACACATATGGACGGAATTTTCAACAAACTCACTGAAGCATGGAAATATGCCATATGCACTCAACTCCGAGATTGGGCCTCTCATCGATGTCCATATTGTCCAGCCCAATCCACTACAGCAATTCAAGGATCCAACGAAGAGCTTCCAGAAAAACCACTAATTATTGAAGATTAAAAGAAGGTCAAAAAGAGCTACAGGAAAAAGTATGTAGGGTCTACACCATGTGACCCAACATTGTAACAATATGTATAGCTGTCCCTTCTGCTTTTCTTTTTCTTTTCTTTATGTCTCGGCCCACCGACGAATCTTTCTTTTCCTTTAGCTTTAGTCGCATCTGTTAATAATGTCATTTTGTCTTTTCTCTTTTCGTTTCCTTATATAAGGGACCTGAGTTAACGAAGAATGTATGAACTACTCAAGTAAATAAAAGCTTCGTTTGCTCACCTAGTTTCTCTCTGTAAGTAAGCCTGCGTTTGGCGTTGTGCACCAAAAGAAGAAGGTATGCTAACGATTTTTTTTATTTGCCTCTGCTTAGCTTCATCAACCATGCATTCATTCAATATTCATTCAACATATAGAGTTCACCCTTTCTTTTGATTTCAGAAATGGAGAATAATAATCGATATACTTATTTTGATCATAAACGAACACTCAAGCAATTAATCACACGCACTTACAAATGAGAAGAACTCATGGATTCAAACATTAGACATTATGCTGCTCGAAATAGACAAGCTCATCAAATCTATGAAGACGCAACACCAGCAGACATAGAGCTAAAAGAAACCGCTAGAACCATAATGGAAGAAACAGCCAAGGCTATAGAATTAGTTCAAGAGATGAAGGAACTCATTATTCAATCTAGAATATACTACCGTTCATTAATTTCCAATCTTATCAATTAAGAAGATGTATTTTGACTCTATACGTCATTTAAAACATCTAATAAATGTGTATCTTCAAATAGAAAAGGATCAACTCTATTATATGCAAGTGTATAAGGACACCATAAGATTAGCAGAAGAAAATTAGAATTTCCAGTTATTTAGAGAAGCACACCAGCTATTAGCACAAACTCAATACGTTTATAATTCGGTTAAAAAAGACAGAAAAGAAACTCAAGATCGTATGAAATATTTTATCAGTTAAACAGATTACCATGCATTGTTTCTTTTGTTTATTAGAGTCTATTCTTATTTCTATCTTTATGCAATTATGTTTCCATTATATTCAACCTTTACTTTGTTTAATCATTATTAGTAATTATTATCTTCATCCTGATGATTTAATAGATTTTCTTTATACCTGTACTCATTTATGTTATTTAGAATCATGTTTACACTACTTATGGCAAAAAGTATGCCAAGATATATGGAATCAACTCTTCCGAACTAAAACCTCGGAATGAATTGTCTTATATGTATAGATATTAGAGAACAAATTATAGTTACCCAAGACACTATAGCAAAATATTTAAATCAAATACAATATCACGAATCTCGTATTAATTATCTCATATTTGCAGGAGTAAATAGATTAGCTATTAGACCTCATTATAATTATCTTGCTACCATAAGACACATACATCAATTATATACAGAATTATTAGCCTCATTAGAATCAGTTTATGATAGTCATAACAATTATCATACATAGAGAACATGACTACCCTAAAAGATTCTACTATACTTGATGTAGACACCTTAGAATTAACAGAATCACTAGGAACCTTTCAAGTCAATTCTTTATTAGCTAACGAAAAATGAAAACAAATAGCCAAAACTCAATTAAATTTAAAATATGGGCAAGATATAAAAAAACAATCAGTTTTTAGAAATATTCTTCAAAGACAAAACAGTCTTTATTTTGGGAAAATGGTTTGTGAAACCCCTGTTAGAATAGACCGATGCAATGGACATATACAAATTAATTTAATAGATCAAGAACAAATTACAAAACAATTACAGCAAATTCCCGAAACAAAAAGAATGAAAATAGGTTATATTCATCTTTCTACAATTCAGAATTTATTAAAATCCACTTTTCAAGAAGGAATTGATTCACCTATCAGAATGGCAATTTTAGAGACGAATGACAAACCTCAGTGATCAAATAGCAGGAATCGTGAATGGAAATTTAGCATATGGAAAAATTAAGTTTAATACTAGACTAAAATTAGGAATCTCCCTCTCATCACAAAATTTAAACGATACCATTACTATAGCGTATAAATTTTACAAAGAAAATTTAATGACTGAAGGACAATATCCATTTTCAATCACTTATCAAATTAGTTATGCCCTTACAAACTCTCACCATAGTATTGAATTTAAAAATACTAATCAAATCTATATAGACCAATTGTTTACCGAAGTTGCAAAAGTAGGAACAAAGTTTCAATAGAAATTAAGACCTCTCCTAGCTATTCAATTTCCTATAATAACTCAAACTAATCCAATCCGAAGACGAAACTCTTTTTCAGAACAATCTTCTACTTCTTTAGATCAGCCTTTAAGCAGATCGTATTCTTTTTCTATTCCACGAATGCTTCAAGACCCTGAAAGACAAAATCAAATTAAAATTACTCATCCTCCCATAAATTATAACCAAAGACAATTAGATAATATACAAAATCAGATTACTACTCTTTCTACTTATGTTCAACAAAAATTATGACTAGTATAACTCATCAAATTTTAGATTTAGCAAATCAACAGAACCTATTAGATGAAAAATTAGATCAATTAATTCAAATACAAAATGACATACTAAAAGAAATTAAACAAATGCAAATCACAATAATAGATTTCGAAAAAATTCCGCGTACTCAGCCCAAAGTGGTATCAGAGCTAGTTATTAAAACCAAACCATGGAAGCGCCCATAAATAATAACAATAATTGTTCACTTTGTAATTTATTAACACATGCTAGAAATTATAGTCAAGAATTAGTAAATCAATATCGTCAAGAAACAAATGAAGCTACAGATCTATTAATTAATTATGTAGAACAAAATGACTGGCCAAATATAGAATTAGAAGAACACCTAGAAGAATTGAGATATGACCTTAATGTTGTCTATAATATTTATCTATATGTAAGTCGCGAATTAGCATATTACAACTATCTTTTTAGATTTCATCAATTATTAAGACATTAATGACAACTAATCATTGTTCTATTTGCTTTATACTCAATCACTTTATTAGTGAAACACAACCCTTAGTAAACTACTATCAACAAAAGACACAAGAATCTACTGAAAATTTGGTCAATTATATTAATCATTATCAAGATAATTATGACCTAAATGAACTAGAAGATCTTAGATCTGATTTAGAACTAATTAATGATTGTTTTCAATTAATAAATGATGAATTAAGCTTTTACAATGCCCTTCGACAAAATCATATACAAAGAAACCATAATCATGAGTGAAATTAAGGAATGTTTAGATCAACATGAATCTCTGGAATACGTAGAAAGAAATATTCAACAAAAATTAGCTGAACTAACCTCTTTAATACAAAAATTAAACCTCACTTCTCATGAACAAATAAACACAACAATTAGTAAACCTACTAATAAAGAAGAAACTGAAGAAATTATCTACGGATGGGAATCCGATCAAGAAGTATTTATGCAAGACAATAAAGAGAAACCTGAAAGTAGTAGAGCTAGAGAATTAAAACAAACTAGAGAGTTAAAAATGAAGGACAAAATTATAGGAGATAAACGAAAGAAAGAAGAAACTCATAATTACCAATGGACTGAAGAACAAACAGATTTTCTTAATTCACAGGGATATTATTATAAAGGAAATAAATTAAGAAAATATCCAGTAGAATATAAACCAAAACATATTACTCTAGGACCAGATGGTGTACTCAATTTAGATTGTATTTCCAATCCGGAAGAATTAATACAAGAATGGTCAAGTAGAATTCCACTATTATTACAAGTAGAAAAACCCTTTGGAGATATTCCACAAAATAAAGATTCAGTATGGAATTTTGTTATTTATAAAACATCAAGAATTGTACAACGCTTTAGAAAATGAAGTAGCAATAAAAGCTACCCCTCATTATCAAGCAACCACAAATGATGTAGATACTTTTGAAATCATTGGAGATGAAATATATAAAGAATTTATAGGAAAATATATTATATTATACAAACAGGAACACACACAAGCCAATAGACGACTAGCACTACATCATTTAAATAATATGAGAATATGTGATATCTGTTATTTAGAAAATTATATATGTGAATTCAGAAAATATTATTATAAACTAAATAGAGCTGAACAAGAAACATATATGCATATTTTTATTCAAAAACTTCCTTACCCCATGAATTTTAAAATACAACAAAGTTTTCAAGAAATATTAGATAATCATACTATTGCCCATAATTTAGAAAGAGCTATAATAATTACTCGAGAAATATTAACAGAACAATGTTTAGAATCCAAGTTAAGAAAAACCTTAAAACACCAAAATATACAATCTTGTTGTTCGCAAAATGCTGAAGTACCACAACAATATGGATGTGAATATAAACATTCTAGAAAAATGAAATATAGAAGAAAACAATATTGTAACACCCAAATATCCCCTGGGAGGATACATGGATGCCACCCAAGACAGAACAAACAAAACCAAACATCACACTAACATTTATCTTATTTA
>JAOSBM010139099.1:0-15357 GCA_027568955.1 Erythroxylum tenue | reverse complement strand
GTTAACCTTATTTACAGGTTCGGTTCATGCGGTTCAGGTCCGGTTCATAGGTTCGCGGGTTTTCTTGAACACCCCTACCGACTGACTGGAGCATGCTTCAATTGTGGGGAGAAAGGACATATGGCAAGGGAGTGCCCTCAGAATCCAAGACATGAGGGAAGTTAGATGCAAGCTCCAAAGAGGGCCGAGACAGTGGGACATAGGATAGTAACAGAAGTGGGCAGTAGAAGTTCTGATGCGGCCAGAAAAGTGAACCCTCCAGGGAGACCGAGGGGACAAGTACTAGCTAAAGTGTTTGCTATGATAAGGGAGGATGTAGAGACAGCTTCGGAGGTCGTAACGGGTATGATTAAACTTTTTGATAAAAATGTTGTTGTTTTGATTGATCTGGGTTCTACTCATTCGTTTGTGTCATTGGGTAGAACTATGAACGGTAGAGAATTGAGCCCATTGGATACTCCGTTGATGGTGAGTACTCTAATAAGCCAATGTATTGTTATTAGTCAAGTGTATAGAGACTGTGAGATACTTATTGGAGAGGAACAATTAGTAGTGAATTTAATGTCATTGAGGATGGGAGGATTGGATGTGATTTTAGGGATGGACACCTTGGAGAAATATAATGCCACCTTGGATTGGAAATAGAAGATCGTGGAGTTCGAAATTGGCAATGGTAGGAAGGTTCTATTTATGGGGGACAGAAAATCGAGTCCTACTAGAATGGTTTCGACTCTGACAACAGAAAAACTGATAAGGAAAGGATGTGAAGCATATTTGGCCTATGTGGTAGACACAAAGGCAAATGGAGAGAAGTTAGAAGAAATTCCTGTGGCTATGGAATTCCCGGATGTCTTTCCCGAGGAATTACCAAGACTACCACCACCTAGGAAAATTGAATTTCCCATTAAACTTCTTCCGGGCACAATGCCAATCTCGATTCCTCCTTATAGAATGGCTCCAGAAAAATTGAAGGAGCTTAAAGAGCAGTTAGAAGATTTATTAGAGAAAGGTTACATAAGGCCGAGCTCTTCGCCTTGGGGAGCTCCGGTCCTTTTTGTAAAGAAGAAAGATGGATCGTTGAGGATGTCTATGGATTACAGGAAGCTCAACCATGTCACTATTAAGAACAGATATCCGCTCCCCCGCATAGATGATTTGTTTGATCAGTTGCAAGGGGCAAGAGTCTTTTCTAAGATAGATTTGAGATCGGGTTATCACCAATTGAGGATAAAGGAGTCTGATGTGTTGAAGACTGCTTCAGACTCCTTTTAGAACATAGTATGGCCACTTTGAGTTCTTGGTCATGCCTTTTAGGTTAACGAATGCACCTGCAGCTTTTATGAATTTGATGAATCGAGTTTTTAAGTCCTTAGACTGATCTATCATTGTCTTCATTGATGATATATTGGTTTATTCAAAGAGTGACAAGGAGCATGAGGAACATTTGAGGGTTGCCTTGGAGACTTTGAGAAGGAACGAGTTGTATGCCAAATTTGACAAATGTGAATTCTGGCTAAGGAAAGTAGTGTTTCTTGGGCATGTGATTTCAGAGCACGGGATACATGTGGATCCGAGGAAGATAGAAGTAGTTGTGAAATGAGAAGCACCAAAGAATATAGCAGAAGTGAGGAGTTTCTTAGGTTTAGCTGGATATTACAGGAGGTTCGTGGAGGGCTTTTCTATAATAGTAGCTCCATTTACCAAATTGATTAGGAAGAATCAGAAGTTTGTGTGGACAGATGAATGTCAGAAAAGCTTTGAGGAGCTTAAGTATCGATTGAGATTGCACCGATTTTGACTTTGGCTTTAGGTGATGATGGATACACAGTATATAGTGATGCCTCGAGGAAAGGATTAGGTTGTGTGTTGATGCAAGGAGATAAGGTGATTGCTTATGCTTTTAGGCAATTGAAGCCTGAGATGAATTATCCGACGCATGACTTGGAGTTAGCTGCCATAATTTTTGCATTGAAAATATGGAGGCACTATTTATATGGAGTCACTACCAAGGTGTTTATAGACTACATGAGTCTTAAGTATCTGATGAGCCAAAAAGAATTGAATTTGAGACAAAGAAGATGGTTAGAGCTACTAAAAGATTATGATTTGATGATTGTTTATCATCCGGGGAAAGCTAATCTAGTAACGGATGCACTGAGTAGAAAACCGACTATGACATATGTGGAGACAGTGTATCTTCCTTTGTTGAAGGGATTAGCCAAACTTAGAGTCACATTGAGTCAAGCTGAATCTGATTGTATATTGGCAAATTTTAGAGTAAGGCCAGTATTGAATGAGAAGATCAAGGAGTTGCAAGAGCAAGATGAGTATTTGAGCAGGCTCAGAGAAGAGATAAAAATTGTAAACCTTCTGAAATAGAGGTACGGAAAGATGGATTGATGGTGGTAGGAAACAGACTATGTATTCCAGATATACAAGAGTTGAAAGATGAAATGCGCCTTATGCGATGCACCCAGGAAGTACGAGAATGTATAGAGATTTGAAAGAGCATTTCTGGTGGAAAGGGATGAAGAAAGAAGTTGTAGAATATACTAAAAGATGCTTAGTGTGCCAGAAAGTTAAAGCTGAGCATCAAGCACCTTCAGGCAAGCTTAAACCTTTGTCATTTTCGGAATGAAAATGGGAGAAGATTACAATGGATTTCTTGATGGGATTGTCAAGAACCAGTAGGAAGCATGATGCAATATAGGCGATTGTGGATAGGCTAACCAAGTCCGCACATTTCTTGCCAATTAGACAGACACATTCTTTGAATGTGTTGGCCAAGAAATATATGGATGAGATAATAAGACTTCATGGGATTCCAAGTTTGATAGTCTCGGATAGAGATCCCAGGTTCACCTCTAGATTTTGGGAAAGCTTACAGGAGGCTTTGGGAACTAAGTTACATTTTAGTACAGCTTTCCATCCACAGAATGATGGACAATCAGAGAGAACAATACGGACTTTACAAGCAATGTTGACAGCTTATGTTATAGATTTTAAAGGATCATGGGGATGATCATTTGCCTTTAATCGAATTTGATTATAATAATTCCTATCACCCGGGAATTTAGATTGTACCATTTGAAACTTTGTATGGTAGAAGGTACAGAACTCCTATTTGTTGGGATGAGGAAGGTGAAAGGAGACTTGTAGGACATGAGTTGGTACAGGTTACAGTCGATAAGATTAAATTGGTAAAACAGAGACTTAAAGCTGCTCAAGACAGAATGAAGAGCTACACGGATGCACATAGAAAAGAGATAGAATTTGAAGTTAGAGACAAAGTGTTTCTTAAAGCTTCTCCATGGAAAGGAGTTTTGAGGTTTGGTAAGAAGGACAAGCTTAGTCCAAGATATATAGGTCCCTATGACATCATTGAGAAGATTGGGCCTTTAGCCTACAAGTTAGCTTTGCCAGCGGAATTGTCTAAGATTCACAATGTCTTCTATGTATCGATGTTGAGGAAATATCGATCAGATCCCTCACATATAGTTCAACCTTCAGAAGTCTAATTAAGGGAAGATTTTAATTATAAAGAGCAACCAGTGGAGATTGTGGCTTCGAAGGAAAAGGTTTTGAGAAACAAGGTCTTGAAACTAGTCAAAGTCTTATGGAGGAACCATTCGACAGAGGAGGCAACATGGGAGCCTTTCGAAGCAATGAAGGAGTAGTATTCACACCTCTTGAATGACTCAGGTAAGAATTTCGAGGACGAAATTCTTTTAGGGGAGGAGAGTTGTTGGATCCCGATTTGTTTTAAATTTTTACTTATTATTTTTTTAATGATTTATGTGTGCTTGTTGTTTGTTTAATTATTTTTATTGGGTTATTAAATTAGTAGGCATGAATAAAAATTGAAATTAGTAATGGATTGAAGATGTAGAGACATAAAAGACAAAACAAGGGTAAAATGGGAAAGTCCATGTAAGTAAAGGGCAAAGTGGGAAGAATAGGCTATTTTGTGTCTTAAAATTTGAAGAAGAGAGGAGCAATTTTGTAAATAGCCATAGAGAGGGAAGAAAAAACGTGAATTAGAGAGAAGGACGGGAAAAACGTGGAAAGCTTGGAAGGAAGAAGAGAAAAGAAGAAAAAGAAGAAGGAATCAAGCATTTAAAGGTAAGTTCTTCATCTTTTCTTCTTGCTTTAGCAAAGAAATAGGTTGTTGTGTTGTGAATGAAGAAGTTGTAGAGAGAGACAGGGGTTTGGTGTTGGGAATGCTTGGAGGAAGAAGAAGATGGAGAGACCCATTTGGTTTTCCTAACCTATATGGACTATGGGTAGGTTAAATTTGAGCTTGATTAGGGTTAATTTCTTTTTGTTGGGATTATGGAAATTTGGGGATTTCCATTTGAATTGGAAATTGAATGAGGATTTTGGTTGTGATAGGAAATTAAGAACCCACCCAAGAGCAAGAGGAAGGGCACCATTGAAGTTGGATTTTCAAGAGGATAAGGTGGGTAATTTAATTATAGTTATTGTGTAATGGGCAAAATGCCTTATGTGTGCATATATGTGTATGTATATGCTTGAATTGATAAATTGTGAATTGCTATAATGTGTTTTATGTTATGTTATACATTGAAGATGTATAACATTGTGATATGGTTAAATTGGGAATATGATCATATTATGTCATTGAATTGTGTCATGGCATTTTGTACAAAGAAAAGCATGAGAATATGAATTTGAGAATGATTGAATTAAGCATGAGATTTGATTGTGTTTGGTTGAGAGAGGAAACATTTCGTAGTCACGTGCATGTCAACGTAAAGCCTTCTCCCGACTGCCCGCTTGTGGCCCACGAGATCCGAAAATGGACTTATTTCGTTCACGGAGTAAACTTCGGTTTCTCTGTTTTGTTCACGGAAGCCTCGAGCCAAATTGTGTGTGCATTTACTTTTTGATGTCTTAAGTTATGATGACGTTTTGATTGTTATGCCTAGATGTGACTTTCATCCAATATGTTCCATAGAATGATATGTTGAACTTATGAGATGTGTATTGGAATTGTGAATATTGAGATTTCATTGTTGGTCTATAAGGATATTTGTATATGTTTTATTGTGTGGCTTATTGCCAATGGCTATGAATAAGTTAGCCACTGAGCTATGTAGCTAAACCCATAATTTTCCTCCTCAGGTGCAGATCGAGAAGAGTGACAACCCTTGCAAGGCATTTGGACACTCTAAGATAGTTAGGAGTCTTTTGTATTAAGTTAGTACCATTTGGCTAGCTTTATAGGCATATCAAACATGACCATCTTTTTTATGTTGTATTAATTTGATGTATGTGTTGATATGTAAGTAAAGCTTGTTCAAACATTGCTTTTTTTTTCAAATGAGAATGAGAATTGAGAAGTTCTTTTTGTATGATTATGTTTTTTTTTAAGTTTGCGAATGATGGATGTGCTTATCCTTGGTTGAGAATGGCAATTGTTGTTAGTATTAGAATAGCTTGTTGAAATTGGGAAGATTGTGGGCGATGAATCCTTTGGAGTTGAGTTTCAATGATGTTTTTAGTAATTAAATGGATTTGAATTGGTTTTTGGCACTAGAAAGGTGGTATTAGAGAAGAATATGAGGAAAGGGGATGTTAGGATGGGTTTAGGACCCTTTGGAAGGGTTTTGGAGGGTAAAAAATTTGTTACACCCAAAGGTTACACGGTCTGCCCATGTAAAATCACACAGACCGTGTAAAAATTACAAAGACCGTGTAAAAATTCACACAGACCGTGTAAAAATCACACAGGCCGTGTGTTTCTGGCGCAGTGGCACATTTTCACCCGAAGGTTACAAGGGTTGCCCGTGTTGGTTTAAACGGCCCGTATGTTTTGACCCTCCAAAAGATAAAATTTCAATTTTGTGTCTTCACAAAAGTTGTAGATCTAGATGTCTACTCTCAAACGGTCAAGAAAAGAAGTCAATCAGACACCTATAGTGAGAGTTATGACGATTGCTCCAAGGTATGTTCAATAGGAGTAAGGTCATGAACATATTGGATTCGTTTGGCCATAACTTCTTTGTCCGACCTCCGATTGAGGTGATTCTTGAGGCGATAGATTCCTAACACGTTCTTATACCTCTCTATAAAAATTCATACCCTTTAGAGTTAAATTATAAAATTTTTATGGAAAGGAAGTGAGGGGTCAGTTGGGAGAACACGATTGGGCCATGAACATACTTTGGGGTTTTAAGCATATCTTGAGCTATAGAACTCCGAATGAGGTGGTTCTTGTTTCAAAATAAACTAGAGACTAAGCGCTACCATTTTAAAGAAGTAAATTATAATTGTTGTGATTTTATTATGTGGGCTCGCCTTTGTGGCTTGAGATGTTATGAGGATGAGGATGGATAGATGAGGGTTAAGGAGATTTCAGCGAAAATAACCCTATAGGAAATACGCTCACGTCTTACATTTTTTTTGTTTCTAGATCGATAGTTGGGCTTCGAAAATGGGGCCCATCATCTATGCCTCAAAATTTTCTTTCTAGAGGGAGAAATTGTGGGCTGATATGCAATATATTGAAAGTGGTGTGCAACATTCTTGGATAGCAGTTGGGGATTTCAACTGCTCTCTGAATTCAAGTGAAATTGAAGGTGACTTTTGATGTAAACTAAGAGCTAGAAAAAAGCTACATCAATTTTTTTTAGTTGGTCAATCTGGTAGATTTGAGAGTTACTGTAGATTTGAGAGTTACTGGATGGGTTTTCACTTAGACAAATAAACAACAAGGAGACATGTTGATCCAAAAGAAACTAGATAGGTCCATTGTGAACCTGAAATGGCTGTGTGAATTCTTACTAGCATCATTATACTTTGGTGATAATATCTTCTCTAATCATTTATACATCCTTAACCAACACATGGTTGAATTGATTAGACATAGAGCTCCATATAGTTTTTTCAATGGGTTTACAAAAAAGGACGATTTTATGGAGCTTATCAGTAGTTGTTGGATCGATGAAGTACAGGGTCATAAGCTCTTTTAATGACGTAGAAGCTGATCGAAGCACAGATTTCCTGCTACCATAACCCATTCAACATTGATTTGAAAGCTGATAAAACCAGATGGTCGAAGGAATATCAGGAGCAATTAGCTTTCCACATTTCTATCTTAAAGAAAAAGGCTCAAGTGAATTGGCTGACAGATGGGGTTTCAAATTCTAAATTAGGAGCAGTTAGCTTTCCACAATTCTATCTTAAAGCAGAAGGGTCGAGTGGATTGGCTCAAAGATGGGGTTTCAAATTCTAGATTTTTTTCATGCATCCTTTTTGTCAAGACTTAATGTAAACACTATACTTGGAATACGTGATAAAAGTGGCAATTTGATCACAAATCAACAGGAGTTTCTTAGATCTTTTTAGGGTTACTTCTAGTAGTTGATGGAGGATACAAATAGGCCTCAATTGTCTTTCAATGTCATTGATATTTTTAAAGCACCTCTAAATCAAGCTCTCAAAGATAACTTAACTTCACCATTTATCCCCCAAGAAGTTAAGGAAGTACCTTTCAACTTTCATCCATCAAATGCCCCAGGACCTGACGGATTCACAACATTGTTTTTTCAAACTACATGGGAGATTATAGGGCATCTCTTCATAGAAGCTGTCTTAGAATTCTTTTCCTTAACCAAATTGTTCAAAGAGATGAATCACATTTTTATATGTCATATACCAAAGCAGAAACATCCCTCTATAACAAAATTCAAACCTGTTTCTTATTGCAATGTAGTATACAAAGTTATTGCCAAACTGCTTGCATTAAGTCATCAACAAGGCACAAGGGGCCTTCTTACCTAGGAGATGTATTGGAGATAATATGATCATGTTACAAGAGCTGTTAGGGGACTACAATTATGGTAAGAATATCAAAAGCTGCTTGATGAAGATTTATTTTTTCAAGGCTTATGAAACTCTTAGCTGGAGATATTTACAAGATTGCTTGGAAGTTATAGGTTTGCCACTTCAATTCCAAAATTGGATCTTAGAATGCATCCAAACTTTCTCTTTCAGTTTGTTGGTAAATAGAATCCCATCATTACTATTTAGACCGGCCAAAGGCATTAGGCAAGGGGATCTTTGCCCTTACATATTTGCTTTAGCTATGGAAGGCATATCTTGACTGCTTTCTAAAGCTATTGAAAATAATGGTAGGTTTTAGTATCATCATAAATATAGAGCTCTCAAATTGATTCATTTGATATATGAAGATGATTTTATGCTCCTCCATATAGCTGACAACTACTCCATCTGCATTTTGCTTAACATCCTATATACTTTCTTGGAATGGTCTGGACTTTAGGTGAATATGGAAAAGAGCACTATGTACATATCCTTAGATGTTCGAAACAAAGAGGAAATCACTAGTATTGTTAGATTTGGATTGCACAGCCCTCTGAAGTATTTGGGAGTACCAATTACATCCATCAAGACAAAGTTTTTAGATTTCATTCCTTTGATTGAGAAGATCAAAGAAAGGATAAATGCTTGGTAAAACCGATTCCTTTTCATGGATGCTAGATTGATTCTTATCACATTAGTAATTAGTATCCTGCACATTCATTAGTCCACATATGTGGTCTTTCCAAAGGGGTTACCAAGGAAATTGATAGAATTCTCAATGTTTTTTTTATGGTCGGGCAAAACAAAAAAATGGTAAGAATGCCAAATTAAAATGGAGTGACATCACTATTGATCGTGGTTTTCCAATATTAGTAAGTTTTAATATTTAACCTTGATATTCTGCAAGCGTACGGGTCGTTCATGTAGTACCTAAGGTGTCTATCTCACGAGGAGGGTTATTCTAATCCTAGAATCTAAGGTCGAAAACTATTAAACAGAAATTTAACAGACAATGAATTTAAACACGAGAACTAAATAAATCAAACAAACCAAATCAAATAACAAAACAATAATTGACAATTAACACTTAACAAAAACAATCAAC
Source organism: Erythroxylum tenue (assembly GCA_027568955.1). Classification (NCBI taxonomy): domain Eukaryota; kingdom Viridiplantae; phylum Streptophyta; class Magnoliopsida; order Malpighiales; family Erythroxylaceae; genus Erythroxylum; species Erythroxylum tenue. Next base: position 6,404 of record JAOSBM010139099.1, on the reverse strand, counting down.
GAACAACGATTAACAATTTCAGATTAAAAATGAATAACAAATAATGAAAATTGATTTATTTGTTGAACGATGATAACACACCCTAGAATTCAACCTAGTGAGTTAACCAAAAGAGAGAAAGGGAAAATTATCTATCTTTAATGCTAACCTAACCAATTACGATTTATTGAATTAATAGTTCTAGACCAATTACTCTTTTTCAAGTTATAATTAAACCCTAAAGCATAAACCCTATTCAGATTATGGGAAGTTGTAATCTCTTAATTAACAACCTATCCAAAACCTAATCAGCTCTTAAGTTCTCTAATGAACAATTGGAAACCTATATGTCACCTCTCTACATAAGATTTACCAACATGATCTAATTCTGAATGTATTAAATTATCTAACTCTTGTTAGCCCAATTTAATCATTTTTTCTCGATTCACCCTCTCAGTTTACTATTAAGATATGAAGTGCAGAATTATTAGTCCAAGAGAAATTAGGGTGATTCTTCCACCCAGGTTGTAAGTGTTGGAGTAAGGATTGTTTCCCCCTCCTCGTCCATACTTGGCTCCCATATAATTTACTTGCTCTAAATCATCTTCCTTCTTTAAAAAAACAGTCCACTATGCCATAGTTTAATTGTCCACAGAGTTCACACTTAAGTTGTATGACCTTCACCAGAGTTCAGGACAAAGCCTTTATGTTGTTGAGCTGTTGAGTCAAGTTATCAATCCTCGCCTGCATTTTCGTCATCTGATCAACAACTATAATTCCTTTTTGTTCACGGAATGTAATAGTCTGTCTACTTTTCTCATTCGTCCATAAACAACTGTTACTTGCCATATCTTCTATTAATACTTCCGCTTCATCCATTATCTTCCTCATCAATGATCCTCCTGAAGTTGCATAGATCGTGCCTCTTGTGTGCAGGGTAATTCCATTACAGAAAGCTTGCAACAAAAATTCTTTGGGTAAGTTGTGATGTAGGTACTTTCGTTGCAAATCCTTATATTGTTCCCACACTTTATAGATCGATTCCTTGTCACCTTGTTGGAAGTTGGTGATTTCCTTGATGATCTTAGTAGTCTTTTTCAAGGGAAAATATTTATCTAAAAAGACACGGACTAGCTGATTGATCCCAAGTGGTAACGTTAGCTGGGTTAAGGGAGTGGTACTAAGCCTTTGCTCTATCTCTAAGAGTAAAGGTAAAGAGCCTAATTCTAACTACATCTTCCGAAATCTGATGGTACCTAAAGGTATCACAGATTTCTAAGAAATTCACTATGTGTGCGTTGGGGTCTTCGTTTGCTAGTCCATAAAATTGCACATTCTGTTAAAGCATGTTCAAGAGAATTGGTTTGATCTCAAATGATGCGGCTTGTACAGGCGGTATAGCTACTCTTTAGCTAGCTGCATTGAACCCTAGTCTCATAATGTTCATAAGGGTCCTCTGCTGACATCCTTACTTCGCTCCACGGTCCAAATCTTGATGAAATTCCTAGGCCATTGTTGTATTCACGATTTCTTCTTCTTCGTTATACCGAGCTTTTCTAATGGTTCGGTCTAGTTGAGTGATATCTAAATCTAAATTTTTAGCTGCGCTACTCAAACTTTTCATGACTTTTGTGTTTATACAAGAGCATGATTTCAGAGATAGAAAAGGAAGAAAAAAAATAAAATAAAAAGTAAAAACTAACCAAACGCCTTAAACTATATAATTAAACTACCGCCTCTTCGGTAACGGCGCCAAAAACTTGATCACATTTTTCCAATATAAGTAAGTTTTAATATTTAACCTCGATATTCCGCAAGCGTACATGTTGTTCGGGTAGTGCCTAAGGTGTTGATCCCACGAGGAGGGTTAATCTAATCCTAAAATCTAAGGTCAGAAATTATTAAATAGAAATTTAACAGACAATGAATTTAAACACAAGAACTAAATAAATCAAACAAACCAAATCAAATAACAAAATAATAATTGACAATTAACACTTAACGAAAACAATCAACGAACAACGATTAACAATTTTAGATTAAAAATGAATAACAAACAATGGAAATTGATTTATTTGTTAAACGATGATAGCACACCTTAGAATTCAACGTAGTGAGTTAACCAAAAGAGAGAAAGGGAAAATTATCTATCTTTAATGCTAACCTAACAAATTACGATTTATCAAATTAATAGTTCTAGATGATCCTAGAGTCAAATACTCTCTCTCAAGTTATAATTGAACCCTATAGCATAAACCCTAATCAGATTATGGGAAGTTGCAATCTCCCAATTAACAACGTATCCAAAACCTAATCAGTTCTTAAGTTCTCTAATGAACAATTGGAAACTATACGTGATCTCTCTATACAAGATTTACCAACCTGATTTAATTCTGAAACTATTAAATTACCTAACTCTCGTTAACCCAATTTAGTCAAATTTCCTAAACCATGCTCTGATACCAAAAATTATAACACCCTAATACCCGTTAAAAGAATATACGGATGCCACACAAGTCAAACCTAGAATATACTAAGATATTCCAGTAAATCCTAAAAATACGGCAACATACTTCATAATTCATTCGAATATTGAGTTATAAATTGAACATAATTTACACGTTATATTTATCAAATGCATGCCTTAAATTCAAATCCATCATGTATTATAATTATTACAAACTATTTGCTCAAAATACAAATATGTCTCATAATTTTAAATACAACTCAAAAACTTATACAGAACATCTTTTAAAACATAATACATCCTTCTGTGGCCACTGCGGTTGTCCCAGCCTTAATCCTTTTTATCGAAACCTACACGGAGGAAAAATCACCGTGCTAAGCATATCGTTTAGTGGGGAATAACTAAACATGATACAAGACGATGACTGCTTCTAATAGTCGTCTAGCATTTATAAGCAAATGAATCATGGCTTATCACAAGAAATCTTTAATTATTCAAATCAGAGAGTAACTAGACTATTAATTGCATTAGAACAAAACATAAATGCATCAGAACAGAATATAAAAGTATCAGAATAGGACATGATTTTTTTAAAGCAGAACTAATATCAAAACACATACAGAATTATTTGCTAATCCTTTTTATAAAAGTGGGTAACGGGAACATAACAGAAGATACCTATGATTGGTATCTACAGAAATAGAAGAGACTTAAGTCTCTAAAACAGAAGAAACTGTAGTGTCTAAGAATAGAAGATACCGTAGTGTCTAAGTACAGAAGTAGTTGCAGACCCTTCTAGGTATACCTATTTACCCACAACTAGGACTTGGCAGGTCTAAAGCAACACATATCACATTTCAGAATCACATGTAAGAGAAATAATGCATAACGTAGAAATTTATTTCCTTATGCTCAAATTAAATACATTATTTCACACACAAACAAACTTAATATGCCTTATGAATTTAAGCATTTGTAACAATGCATCAATAATAGCATTAAGTAATTACACATCATATATGTTCACACAAATTCCAAATTCTTAAATCCTTTGAATCACATTTATGTTCATAAGAACACCTTCATTCCCTAAGCAATTCAAATATTCTAAAATTGGATACATTGATATCAAACATTCCGTTCCTTAAGTTATCACCTCATTAACATTCCAAAACTTATTCAACCTTTAACCAATTAATCCAACATCAAACTAGGTTCATTTCAAACCTTAATCAAGTTCAAATATACCATTGTAAAGTGTCTTAACCTTATGTGGTTCAACTATTGCACAAAACCAAACTTTTCTCATTTCAAAGCATTTCCCATGACCATGGGAAGGAGCTAATGTAACTCCCACGATCGTGGTATGAGTGAATCAAAGGTTCACTATCCAATTGCCTTCAATTTGTTTCCAGAGTTTAACAACTTTATACTAAATTCAATACACCTTTATCATAGTGCATTAATTACACCTCAATTATACAATAATTATGCTTCAATTCCTCATCAAATTCACATCAAGTTCCAATTCAAAATCTTTCATTTGACAGCTCACAAACCATTGTCTTTCATGCTACAAAAACCAAAACAGAATCTATCATACAAACGTCATTTTCCAAAACTCATTTTAACATAAACACAACACATATTCTATCCCAATTCAAACATCATAAAATTTGTATTACCACATGCCATCAAGTTTAGAATTCCACTTACATGTTTAACTTAAACTCCTACTTCAATGAACAAGCCAATCTAGCTTTCCATGCAATAAGCAGAAATCCAAGATCAAAGTGGAAGTAGGATGATCTTGACACCAAGAAGACAACATCATAGAAGATAGAATGATGTAGCTTTCTTGATGCAATATTTGGATGTGGTAATTCAGAAAAACTCAAGCGAAGAACAAGGTTGTAAGATAGGGACAAACTTCTGATGGTGACAGATGAAGATGGTGAAGAATAAACAGCTGAAAAACTTTTTTATTAGCTGAGTTCATTTAGTGCTAGATGTCACAATTGTGCAATGGCACTTGTCACCAATGCATGCAGCCCATTTTCCCTCCATATAAGCTACCAAATGTCATAATTCTATTAGGCCGTTTGTCACTTTTTTACTAATGCCACATACAACTCAATGTATAGGCTTAGTCATCCACACTTTTCATATATTAACTTGTCTTGCCACTTGACATTTTTCCTAGTCCAAATGTACATTTTAGTTCATCAATTTTCCAATTGCAATAATAAATTCCAAGTTACTAATTATAATCTATCAAACCAAAATTCAAGACTTAAGCAATACTCAATCAAATCATAATCATTAACTCCTATCATATATACTTTTATGGACATGTAACGTTCCTACAGTGTGTAATTTGGGGCCTCACAGTGAGAGTCATGTGGGTTAGATCACCCAGGACGAGACTGTCAATTTGATCAAACTAAACACGTAGATTATTTGGGTCACACTCCAAGAGCCCAAAATAATCCCTACAACAATATGCACAATCCGAGATAGAGGAAACACCCCAACTTTTCGTAGGGGAATCAAGGTCAACAAAAGAATAACCCTCCACTAGGATTTCAAGCACAGACATCACAACTAAGGACCACAAATATGGATGAGATAATACTAGGATTTATTTAGGAGTCAATGACAAAACTTCAGCAAAACGAAGCATCCATACAGAACATGGAAATAAAATTTAACCAATTGGTCAAATCTGTGACAGAGAGACCAAAACAAAGTTTACCAAGCACAACTGAAACAAATCAGAGGGCAAAGATGATGGTAATCACTCGATCTAGTGCAAAGAAACTCCACAAGGAAAAAGATGAAGAGGTGACCATTGAGGGTCACTCTAAAGGGGTTAATGAACCAACTCTGAATGAATTCAAGAACTCTCAACCCTCTATCCCTAACTTTGTGCAATCCAAGAGAAAAAAAATAAAAGATGAGTTAGACTATGTCATTGGATTATTGAAGAAACTCAAAGAAGAGTTTCCTTATGACAAAATCCATCCACATAGACCAAAGAGTTTAGAATTATTGGAAGAGATCTCATCAATTAGAGAGGAACAGTAGAAGTTGGGGAAGCAAGAGTCAAGCAAAGAGAGCTCCAATGAAGAAGCAATACTACCACAAAGCAAGTTGACTAGGGAATTTTTATATTCCTTGTACTATCTGTAGTGTTAAATTCGATAAGGCTTTTGCAGATTTAGGAGATGGAATTAATTTGATTCCTTACTCTTTAAGCAAGAAGATGGAACTAGGTGAATTAATGCAACCAGGATGTATACAAATGGATAATAGATCACCCCACCATCCTAAGGGTATCATTAAGGATGTACCAGTTAAAGTAGATAAGTTCATCTTTCTTACTAATTTCACCATCTTGGACAAAGAAGAGAATGTAGAAATACCCATTATCTTGGCAAGACCATTTTTAGCCACCACTTAGTCTCTTATATATATTAATAGTGTCGAGTTAACTTTAAGAGTGTAGGATGAGAGGGTTTCATTTAAAGTTTCTGATGGTAAAAGAAATCCCTTTAAATTTATAGATCGTATTAAGATAAATGGATTATGTGAAAAAGTTGAGCAGAGTTATACTCACAAGGACTCACCTGAAAAACCAAAAATTCAAAAGAATAATGAAAAGAAGAAGACGAGGAAGAAAGGTGGTAGACAGTGTAACACCCCACTCCCGAGTGACCCGAACCCGACATCGATGGTGATATCCGAGTCCGTGCCCCGTAAGGTTGGTGTGCTACATCACTCAGTTAAAACTCAGTATAATTTTTTTTAAACACAGGCATTCACAATGCGGAAAACGATTAACATAATCAATCATCAGTTATTACAATGACCACAGGGGCCCCCTTTTTATAAATACAAATTAATTCAGTCTGTTGACTTTACAACATGACCTAATCATTTGTACAAAACTTCAGAA
>JAOSBM010139062.1:0-15369 GCA_027568955.1 Erythroxylum tenue | reverse complement strand
ACGCATATAAGTTTGGCACATCGAACCCAGAAGTAATTGTAGTTCCGATCTTTCTCCAATCTGTTCACAGTAATTGAAGAAAGTTGATCACTGAAAGCAAACTGAAAAAGACAAAATAATTGGGTTGTCCATGAAGTCAAACTGAGAAACTTTCTTACCTGGAAAATAAGGCACTGACTCTTCGAAGACGCCAAAGGCGAAGCATGTTTAAGAAGCCATAAGTCTGAATTGGTTGAGGGGTGATTTTTTGAGCAAGTTCAGATGATATGGTGGATATAACATCAGAGGCTAACCAGGACCTTGTATACTTCCAACCTATCTTCTTTGGACGTCAATAAGCAGATATGTAGCTTTGTTAGCTTTGTCAAGGTACATTTCTTCTTATTGACGATCCAAAGAAAAGCGTTCTTAAAACGTTCTTAGTGAGTGATTTATGTCTGTACATGTTGCTATTCATCTCCAACACTCCACACGATGCCTCTGAATCTAATGCAGCCTTTCAGTTAAAGATAAAAAATAGTCTCATATGCTGTATTCCACCTTTACTGTGTGCTATAGACTGTATTGCTTGAATATCAACAAAAATCCAAGTTTTTTTTCAAAAATTAAATGAAACTAAAATCCAAGTTGTTTCTACAGAACTATTTTTGATGAGTCATTAGCGTCAATGCATACTAAACAAATATAAAATATTTTGTGCTCATAATTCTTGTGTAACACTAAAATATCATACCATCTGGGGAATAATTCATCGAGTTAGACATGATCAAGTAAGGAGTTGCTTTTGGGAATTGGAATGCAAAATAAAACCCAAGATGCTCCTAATGTCCTCTTGGTGATATCTACTATATCAGAAAATGATGCATAATACTTTTTTATACTCTGTACTGTTGCCAAAGTACTTTGGATTGCATTGGAAGTGGGGAATGCTTATTCTGATGATTCTAGTTCTTAAAGAGCATGTACCATGGAACAGTTCTCAGTTCATCCCAGAAAAGAAGAGAGAGTGTGGTTAATATCAGGAAGTCAGTTTAGCAATAAAAGGAAACAACTGGATCAGTTTAGCGATAAAAGGAAACAATTGGAGGCTAAATGTAATGTCAAAGCAAATACGTGAGAGCATCAAGATAATATCAACGGATATTGCCCATTTCATTGCAATAGCTGCCCCAGGAGTGAAAAGTTCATCTAGAAAGCGACTGCACCCAGATTAGGATTCAAGCACCCAAGGATTATAATAGATAGGTAGCAAGACTCCAAGGAATTCATTGCAAAATAGAACATTTAATGTTATCAGGATTCAAGATATTTGTCCACTAAAGATGAGAGGTTAAGGTTAATGTAGCGCTTGTAAATTAATTATATAGTCTGAATGATCAACGTTTGAAGAAGGAAGAAAATATCACCATTTGTAAGCCGCCACCAAGAAAGTGACAACTATATCTATGGCAAAGAATCCATTGACAATATTATCGGCAATGGAGAGGGCCCTCACGGTTTGTTTGATGAAACCAAATTCAAATGGTGATACCCAGGCTGTATAGATGACCAGAACAACGAGAAATGCTTCCCAAAATCTGCGGAAAAAAGTTAAAGATTAACGTTGCGAAACATTTTTTTGTGAAGTTTCCTTCATAAAAAATCTGTATAGTAAATGACAGAGATAGGAATGTGAAATGATGCTTGGCAAGTCGACTCTCTTCTCGGAGCCAACGGACAGGAATATTTTTGGTCTTGCTCAGCTACAAACAGGATTGGGGATTCGAAAAAACTCAGAATCCCCAATCCATTTTCTCCTGTACCAAAAATATCCAGTCTTTAAACTTGGTAAACTTAATGAATCTGTCATTTCTCTTGTAGAGTTACTTTGTAGGTTGAAGCTTGAGCTGTGGACTTGACCCCAGCTGCAACCACCACCACCACCACCACCCCACCCAGAAAATCCCCGGAGCCAGACACCGAGACCCCAACTCGGATCCAGCCGGCGACGCCCTTATCTTTTACCAACGGAGTTCTCAAACGTCACCACCCTCACCACTGAAAACAATATTGATGAAGAAATGTATTCTTTATTTCATCATAAGGAACTATACAGAAGAAGGGTATTTATACAAGGAATTAGAGGATTGCTATTGGCTGCTGGAGGAGCAGTGCTGGAGAGGACGATTGCTGCCACTGGAGGGACTGTACAGGTAAGGTGAGCGCCCTGTACAGAGAGCAGGAGGAGAGCAGGGAATCATGTGGGGACCGTCTGACATTGCAAGCTGATTTGGTCTGCTGGTGGTCCGAAGGTGTTGTTGGTGTGTGTGAATTGAGTGAAATAAAAGAGAGTGAGTGAATAAATTGTGTTATGGGTGTCGGGTTGTGGGCTGACCCAAGAAGCCCACTTTAACAACCACCACCACCACTACCATATTGCTCAGCCAATTGTCATAAGCTACAAAGAATGTCTCAAAAACCACGCAGCCTCTTTAGACGGCCATGCTCTCGACGGTTGCGGCGAGTTCATGCCGTCGCCGACTGCCACCCACATCGACCCCACTTCCTTAACGTGCGCTGCTTGCGGGTGTAGTCTCTACAGAAAAAGACTCTGAGGATGCATTGGACGGTTGAGATCAAAGGGTAGGTTCAGAATAAGGGTCACAGAAGATCTGTTCCTGGTTTAGGATTTTTCTGGTTTCGATTTCTTTTCTAAATGCGTAGTATCCCCAGTTGCCTCCGTACACGTATTCAATATCGTCGCAGCTGTTGCAGGTGCTTTTACTGACCATTTTATTCCTAGACACTGACCCTTTGATTCTCCTAAGCATTGATAAAATTATTAAACACAAAATATAACTACTCATAGAAAAGTCGATTATGTTGCAGCTCTTCAAATCCTCCGGTCCACCCTAATTACAACACCCGATTCCCTCAAATCCTCTGGTCCACGAACGTCCCAAGTTGGTGCCAAATGCATATAGCTTTCAAGTTTTCTTATTTCTCTTACCAGGAATGACAAAATAAGTTCTAATGCTTGAACTTGGTATAAAGTTTGATTCAAGTTAAGAAGGCGGTATTAAACTTGAACTTTATTGATTTGAAATTAAATAAATCAAAAAGTAAATATTAGTTTATAATTAATGTTTATTAATACATGTTGTATAAGATATTGAAATAAAATTAGTTACTAGTTTGATGTAAATAATCAAAAGCAAATGATACATTCAATTCCTTCCATGCATGTTTACAAAGAGAGTGTAACCATTTGTGACAATTGGATGAGCCGAGTAACAACTTGTTCCATGCATTAAATGATTTCCTTTTTAGGCTTGGGCATTAAAAGAATTTTAATTATATTTTAATTTTAATAAAACATAGTTATTATTAAAATTTTATTTTTTAAATATTATAAAAATAGTAATATGAAAATCATTAATTGATAGAGAATAGTTAGATAATTAAAGCATAAACAAATGTTCTCCCTTCTTATTATGATTTTACCCTTTTTAAATCTATTTTTTTAAATTTTAGTTGTTAGTTATTTAGGATTTTTCTTTTCTAAATGCGTAGTATCTCCGGTTGCTTCCGTACAGGCAATGTTCTCAAAATCGAACCGGTCATTGCACATTTTCAAAAGCCTTTTAATTCTAGCCAATACATATTCACAAAATACCTTAATTCTATTTGTGATCATTATCTGTGTTTCACAAATTACCTTAATTATATTACAAAGTTCCCACTTTACTTTTCTGACCACGAACTGATATTCTGACCCAATCCTATGCTTACTCAATTAGTTCAAATCTCAATTTTCGATTTAAAAGTAAATCGATAATTTGTTGAATACTAAATAAAATTAAAAATTTTAAAATATTATTAAATAATATTGTTCTTATTAATTAAAAAATTTAAAGTTAAATCAAAAAACATATTGTTAACATTTTGACTAAAGATAAAGGATACAAAAACTTATGCACGCGGTCCTCATTTTCAGGAATAAAAAATCAATGAAATGTTAAAAGATGATCTAAAATCAAATCTTATTTTAACGTTAAGTCGTTATCAGGGACAATATTGAACGCTTTGAAAATTCCTATAAAGTACATTACGACAAATTGAATTAAGTATAGATGTGATGCATTTTCCTTATTCCAGAATCACTTGTTAATCTTAAATTTTATCTGGAAGTGACGGCCACAAATTTAATGGGGTCATCTACCAAGTAAACCGGTGGAGAAAAAACTCAGATATTATCCTTTATTTTGCTTACACTTATGCTTTTTCTGGTCTTTCTCTCTCACTTAGAATAAAGTTCAAGGCAGTTGTGTGAAAATCATGAAAGTACCATAACTTTGTGACTGTTTGGTTCAATTTTTGGAGAGCAAATAAGTACTTTATTTTATTAAAAAAGTTGTTTTTAAAAAAACTGAATGTTTGACTGTAAAATTCAAAATCACTTTTTTCATAAAAATAGCTTTAAAAAGTCTTACATGATATCCAATGCGTTACTTTTCCATACCATTTTGGCAAAATGTTTCGATTAATTTTTCCAAAATGTGGACACAAAGAGATTGATTACTTATATAATTCTTTCTTTTTTTCATTTAATTTTAACAATATATTCAACTTAAAAAATAACAGTATTAAGAGTCAATAAAAACTGACTTGACCAGTTCAGCTATTTCTTTTGATAATAACTATTATTTTTATTTAAATTTAGTTGATATGTCAATATTCTATTTTAGAAAATCAAGTATATAAAAAATTTAGAATCTTTTAAATTTAACCTTTTATTGTTATTATGCCGCTGACTTTAACCATTTCTTAACTTGAAGTGGATTTCTACTACTTCCAATTTGATGTCTCAAATATTTAGCTTCTTCCTTTTACTCAGAAGAATGTTTTTGTTTTCCTTTTTTCTTTTCCTCTTAATGAATAGAGTAAGTTAACATTTTTTTAATTATTTTATCCTTGGTTAAGAATAGACTCTTATTCCATATACTTTAAAAATTCCTATAAAGTATATAAAGTTCATAGTGAAATAAATTTAAATTTTATAATTGACTAATTAATTACATTAGATAAATTTGAACTCATAGTCATTTTCAATTATGAATGTATACTTTTATCAAATACTTACCGCAAATATTGGAATAATTGATAAAAATTACTCCTTTGTGATCACCAAAAAGTCACAAGTTTAAATCGCGGAAATAATCTCACCAAATTTGTTAATATAGTCTACTAAAATTGATTTAATTTAATTCTTATGTCAGCAATATTTGATTGATTCATAATATTTGGTTGTTATTTTCAACAAAAATTTAAACAAAAATTATGATTTTTTAATTTTTTTTATACATATGTGTTTTCTTAAATTTTGATTTTTGCTGCAAATTAATAAACGATCTAAGTAATTAGTGTAACTTATTTTCTAAGTATGTTAATTTCTTGTATTTTTAGAAATTAGTGTGTCTCTATCATTAAAATTTGCTCTTTATTTTTTATTTTATTTTTAATATTAGTGTAATTTTCTTAGTGTTTTGCAATCTAATATTGTTGTTTGATTGCTGTTATTGTTATTTTATTATTACTATTACTATTTTAGTTATTTTATTATTAATAATATTTGTAAGATATTATTAACTAATATTATGATCATTTAGTATTTAATTGAGTATATAGACTTATAAATTAAGTCATTTATGTTTCACACAAACACGTAAACTTAAGTATATTGTCGATTTATTAGGACTTTTTTTTTAATTTCACTCAGGGTCTATAAAACGATAGAAACGACCCTGCATGGCTATTACACCCCACCTAAATTGGATCCGAAAAATGAAAAACGCTTGAAAATGCTTAAGCTTTTGTAGTAATACAAAAAAGGTGTAGTCATAAAAGATCACATTTTGTTTGTCTGGATTCAAGTGTAGGGATTTGGTTGGCAAATCTAACATAAGAAGAGTTTACCAGTAAATTTGAACTGTTGCAAATACTATGTAGACTTCTTTCTACAAATGACCCCTATTTTGTTAAATAAATTGCACGCAAAAAAATTTCTGCTCAACCTCTAACCCTAATAAATAAATCAGAATTTTATTATTGAAATTTTGCTGCTGTGAAATGTTGAAATGTCATTGGCGTATCTTTCAAGATATATAATGCCATTAATTATTTCAAGGAAAATAATAATGTAAATCCCAAATAATCATCAATGAGACTCGTTGCTTCAATATTTTGGGCCCACTAAGCCCATATCAAGCGATTGATTAAAAAAAATTTCTTTTATTTCACGGTTTCCTTTTGTTTTCCTCACAGTAGGAGGCTGATTGTAAATACTTATAGTCCTAAAATTATATTAGTTGATTTGATCAGTAAATAATATCAGTTATTTATAAAAAATGTTTGATAAAATTAGTTATTTATATATAAAATAATTTATGAAGACATGACTTTAAAAAATTTATAAAAACATGAGTATTATACCTTAATATTTCTTTGAATATTTTCATGATAATTTAGATTTTAGATATTTAATTTTAGAAAATTAAGTTTATAATTCTAATAAAAAATATAATAATAGTAATAATAATAATAAGAACAACAACAACAACAACAACAATTCAATACATACATACACACATACATACATATATATACACACATACATACATACATACATATACATACATACATACATATATATACATACATAGAAAGATTCTCTTTTTTAACCTGTTTCATCATAAGGGGTTTAAGAGATTTGGGTATCTTGTTATGGAGGGTGCTTATATGATGTTGAACATTATATACAAAATTAGAGAACAAGGAGTTAGGGTTACATTAGTTGTTTGCAACTAGACAATCCATTTCTTGGAAAATCAATATTAGAGTCAATAATCCATGAACAATGGGACAGTTTTTGAAGATGAAGGGAAGCATGTAAAAGAGAATACATATTTCTGTTAAGAGTACTATTGGCATGAGATTGGTCCTTTGTATAAAATACTTGAAACTTTCAGGATGGAAACATACGAGAGCGGACAATTACAGAGGGAAAGAAATGATAGACGAGATACATTTCAATACAATCATCCATCTAATTCATAAATTAATAAACAACGTAAAAATAAAAATAAAAATTGCATTGCAAAATACATATGCAATTGTTTTAAGACAAAACTCAAATTAAAGATGACTTTTTTTAAACTTTGTCTCTCTGTTTAATAACAAAACCTTTGCCCTTTTCTTCAATAATAATTAATAATGCTTTTTGCTTTAACAATAACTATCATTGCCCATGTTCTTCAACAATAGCCATCATTTCTCATATGTAATTACAAAAGTAAAGAATAAAAATAATTAAGTAAATAAACAAATAAATAGATAAAACAAACATGTACTTAAAACTCGGAGGAAAAAAAATTACTTCGCTAAAATGACTAAAGGGAAAAGTACTGCAGATAAAATTGTTTAGGCTAAATATAAGACAAGAATCAAATGAAAAGATTCAAAAGATCTATAAAAAGAAAAGGACTTAATTTTGTCAAAGTTTTCTAATGAGGGTCAAGTCTTTGAAGAGCTGTGATAGAGTCATTTTTCTTGATCACCTTCATCCAGTTCTTCTTAGGTCTTCCTCTTTTTCTTTTATAATCTTTAAATACAATCTTTTGCATCTTCTCACTAGGACGTTATGATGTCTCTTCATAACATATTCTGAACCACCTAAGCCTTATTTTCCTTAATTTACCATCAATGTTAGGCATCCTCAATTTATCTTTTAGACTACAATCCTGACCTTATTTCTTCTTATAACATTACACATCCAACAAAGCATTTTCATTTTCGTTACCATTAACTTATAACTACACATATGTTTGATAGGTCAATACTGCACTTAATAGCATGGTAGTTTTAATTGTTACCTTTTAGCTTAAATAACATCTTCTTATCATTTAAAACTTCTAATGCATCCCTTCGTTTAAACCATCATAATCTAATTAAATTAATAAATATATTATTAACTATTGATAAATAATTTAAAATAATAAGTATCATTATATATTAAGATAAGTAATGAACATGTAAATATGATAAATTAATATATTTAACATATACTACTTATATGTTTGCCTTTTTAGTTACCCTAATTGACATCAATATTTACATTAAGTAACGAAAGTTAACACAAAAACTTAGCTAAGGAACTGATTTTGAACCTTTTACAAAACATATGAATTTCTCACATTATTTTAAAAGTAAATTAAATTTTGGAGGAACTAATAAAAATATAAAAAAAGTTGGTGTCTTTTACACTAAGAAATACAAATAATTGCATTTGTCTACCTTCGTTATGCTTTTCCTTGACATTTTGCCGTAATGTTAGGCATATTTAAAGTATAGGTGAAAGAAGTTTACTAAGGTGGACGACTTGATCACGTGTCATCATTTTTACCCATTTAATTGAATACATTCCAAACATTCGAAAATGTTACTACTCGGCCCCTACTTTTACAGTTTCCCTAACACATTTCTTCACCTTTTCCTTGTTTGGTTCTAAAAATTACCAATGGAAAACTAAAATGATCCGGTCATCTAATCGTTGATACTTTACACTGAACCGCTATGTAGTGCTTACAACTCCTAATTCAACGGATTGCGATCTGTTCTTGTTTATGTGTGCCACCATGTGCCCACCCTCATCCATCCATTCATTAACATAATTGGTTAAACAATTATGGTCACCAAAGATGGACGAGTGCATGTTTACATTATCTTCAAAAACAAATATTGATTTGGTACTTCCAAGTTTCAAATGGTTTAATTAATTGGGTGCATATGTAGACTCAGAAGAAAACGTGCCACTCTGAAAAGCAATGCTTGGCGGTCATGAAGAAGTAGCCAAACTGCTGAAAGAAAATGGAGCAAGCTTACGCTTGGGTGATGTAGGTCATTTTGCATGCACGACTACTGAACAAAACAACTTGAACTTGCTGAAAGAAATCGTTCTCTTTGGTGGTGATATCACACAACCAAGAGGCAATGGAACCACGACTCTTCATGTTGCAGTTGTGAAGAAAACATTGACATTGTCAAATTCCTCCTAGAACATGGTGCAGATGTTGATAAAAAAGATATCCATGGCTGGAGTCCTAGAGATCTAGTTGACCAACAAGAACATGAAGAAATAAAATTCATTTTCCAAGCTCCTGATAATTTAAAATCAAAATCTGTCACTGCAATCTCTGAGAAGCAGCAACAACAACATGAAGTTCGATACCTGGGCAGATTTACTAGTGAGCCAGCAATTCGTCCTGTCCCACAAGAAGGTTCATTCCCAAATACAGATAGATCGTGGGGCCAATCCCAACCAAGGCGTAGAACAAACATTTTCCACAACTCACTTTTTGAGATGATGTCAGCTATGCATAGTGGTGAGAAAAACTTATTAGGCTCAGTGAGACACAGTACAGGTGTAACAAATAATGAAGTTAGCCCAATGAAAGTGACAATAAGTTGCCCGAAAACTGGAGAAATTTCTGACAAGCTTGTTCTGCTTCCGAAGACATTTCAAGAGTTGCTTGAAATTGGTTCGAAAAAGTTTGGGTTCTGGCCTACAAAAGTTCTCATGAGTAAGAATAAAGCTGAAATTGAGGACATTGAGGTGATTAGAGATGGTGATCATCTTATATTTTTCAGTGCTAAAACAAAGGAAACTATGGATCACCTAGTGTCCCAATATAATGTATCATAAGGAGTATATAATTAGTATTTGCATCATCTTATTTTGATTTCTAATTTGAGCATGGTCTTTAACGAGTGTCTCCCTTGTTAAATTGGGGCACAAAATAGCTGTTTCCGTTTCTGTGTGTCACCTTGTGTCCACCCTCATCTATTCATCCATTAATATTTAATGATCTCCTGTTCTTATTTTTGTGTGTCACCCTCTCCTCTCCCTTATCAATCTATCCATCCATTAACATTTAATGGATAGATGGATGAAGGTGGGCACAAGGTGGCACACAAAAACAAGAATAGTAGATTATTAAATGTTAATGGATGGATGGATGAAGGTGAGCGCAAGGCGACACATAAAAATGGAAATAGCCACCCTGTGTCCCAATTCAACAAGAAAGACGCTCGTCAAAGACAATGCTCAAACTAGAAATCAAAATAACATCATGCAAATAGTAACTATACACTCCTTATGATACATTATATTTAGACACTAGGTAATCCATAGTTTTCTCTGTTTTAGCACTGAAAAATATAAGATGATCATCATCTCTAATCGCCTCAATGTTCTCAATTTCAACTTTATTCTTACTCATGAGAACTTTTGGAGGTCAGAATCCAAACTTCTTCGAACCAATCTTAAGCAACTCTTGAAATGTCTTGGGAAGCAGAACAAGCTTGCCAGAAATTTCTCCAATTTTCGAGCAACTTATTGTCACTCTCATTGGGCTAACTTCATTATTTGTTACACCTATGCTATGTCTCACTGAGCACAATAAGTTTTTCTTACCACTATGCATAGCTGACATCATCCCAAAAAGTGAGTTGTGAAAAATATTTGTTCTACGCCTTGGTCGGGATTGACTCCACGATCCATTTGTATTTGGGAATGAATCTTCTTGTGGGACAGGACGAATTGCTGGCTCACTAGTAAATCTGCCCAGGTATCGAACTCTATGTTTTTGTTGCTGCTTCTCAGAGATTGCAGTGACAGATTGTGATTTTAAATCATCACGAGCTTAGAAAATAAGTTTTATTTCTTCATGTCCTTGTTGATCAACTAGATCTCTAGGACCCCAACCATAGGCATCTTTTTTATCAACATCTGCAGCATATTCTAGGAGGAATTTGACAATGTCAATGTTTTCTTCACAAACTGCAACATGAAGGGCTGTGGTTCCATTGCCTCTTGATTTTGTGACATCACCACCAAAGCGAACAATTTCTTTCAGCAAGCTCAAGTTGTTTTGTTCAGCAGCCATGCATGCAAAATAACTTACATCACCCAAGCGTACGCTTGCTCCATTTTCTTTCAACAGTTTGGCTACTTCTTTATGACCGCCAAGCATTGCTTCCTAACGTGGCACATTTCCTTCTGAGTCTGCATATGCATCCAATTAACTAAACCATTTGAAACTTAAAAGTACCAAATCAATATTTGTTCTTGAAGTTCATGTAAACATGCACTCGTCCATCTTTAGTGACCATAATTGTTTAACCAATCTAAAATATTGCTGATGGAGACGTGCGCATTACTGTGATTACCAAACTAAGGAAAAAAGAGAGGGATGACAGGGGTGCTGCACGGCGTCATGCATGAGTTTTGGCAATGAAATAAGAAAGTTGCTCGTCAACAGCCAACCCAATGATTTAGCAACTTCTTTGGATGAGAGTGTCACTGAATAATTGAGATTTATAGAAAGATTTTAATATAGAGGAGTTGCAATGGTCTCAAGAAGCATCTACCTTATTATATTATTACATTCTATTTTATGTTTTTACCTTTTCCTGGTGTATATCTATTACAAGAAATACTATCACTCCATGATTTATCAATAGAGTAATAGTTTTCTTTTCCAGCAAATTCTAGTGAACATTTTATCTTTTTTGATGCATACAAAAACATAAATCCCATTTAAATTAAGATTGCCCCTTGATCATATAATTTCTGATATATCATAACTTACCTTTACAGTTAGGATCTGCTCCATAATCCAACAGAAGAAGCACACAAATCTCAGTTCCTTTGGATGCTGCTATATGCTATGGAAAAAGTAAAAACACAAGTGCTTCGTTATCTCCACAAGTTTATGTGTGATGTACAAGAGCATTGTTCAAAGTAAAGATTTCATCGTACCAGAGCTGACCTCCCATTGTTGTCTGACTCATTTGGATCTAGGCCCCGTTTCAACAATTGAAGCAACAACAAATCATCTCCTCTTAGAGCAACAAAACATAGACTGAGAGGTAGGTCCATCCTGCCACGAACTAGCATGTTCTCTGTCTCCAGCAAAACACTCCATAATTGGGTCCTTCAGTTCTTTCAAATGCTGCCCCACCAGAATCAAAACGCCAAGCATTGCAGAAAAGAAATACGAAGTTAACAATTTGTTGATCGAGAGAACTTATTCTACAAACAAGTTATTTCTTCTGGAAATTCAACAATCCAGGAACTTCGAGAAGGATCAGAATATGCAGGACAAGTTCGTCGAAATTGCTGACAATTCCAATTACTTAAAACTTACAAATTGTACTAGGTAATAGTTATTAACAGAATTAAGATATTCTTGCAGACCTGGAGGAGATTATTCATGATAATGGTTCCATCACCAACGTTGGCCTGAACAATGTTCAAGAAAGTAGTTTGATTTAGACGTAGTAGCTGACTTATGGTCCGCACCGTAAAAATCTTTTCTGAAGATGTCAACACATTAAGGTATTATTGAATTAAAAAGTCAGAATTACTCACAAATCTTCGAGTACGACTAGTCCCATGGACAACCAAATTGGTCATGTTGCCAATCAAATATGCTGTCAATCCGAGGTTAAAAAGCATGTATAACATTTCAAAAATCATCTCTGACGTGTTAACAGGATGCAAATCACCATAGTCAACAGATGTCAGTTTAGTAATAGACCAAAAAATAGAAGTTACATATCTGATCCAAATACTCTGCTGAAGGAAGTCACTTCCCAAGGCTGCTCCAATCCATGTCCTTCGAGGATCATGATAATAGAAACACCCAGCATAGTAAACAGCAAGAAGCATGACCTATCGGAAGTAACCACATCCTTCTAAGTTACAGTAGTTATACAGAGAACAAAAGAATATGCATGTTTGTTCATCTTATGCCCATCCTTAGTCACTACTTACGCATATAAGTTTGGCACATCGAACCCAGAAGTAATTGTAGTTCCGATCTTTCTCCAATCTGTTCACAGTAATTGATGAAAGTTAATCACTGAAAGCAAAATGAAAAAGACAAAGTAATTGGGTTGTCCATGAAGTCAAACTGAGAAACATTCTTACCTCGAAAATAAGGCACTGACTCTTCGAAGACGCCAAAGGCGAAACATGTTGAAGAAGCCATAATTCTGAATTGGTTTAGGGGTGATTTTTCGAGCAAGTTCAG
This sequence comes from Erythroxylum tenue, assembly GCA_027568955.1. Classification (NCBI taxonomy): domain Eukaryota; kingdom Viridiplantae; phylum Streptophyta; class Magnoliopsida; order Malpighiales; family Erythroxylaceae; genus Erythroxylum; species Erythroxylum tenue. Next base: position 2,236 of record JAOSBM010139062.1, on the reverse strand, counting down.
ATGGTATGGCGGATATAACATCAAAGGCTAACCAGGAGCTTGTATACTTCCAACCTATCTTCTTTGGATCGTCAATGAGCAGATATGTAGCTTTGTCATGGTAAGCCACCAAGAAAGTGACAACTATATCTATGGCAAAGAATCCATTGACAATATTATCGGCAATGGAGAGGGCCCTGACTGTTTGTTTGATGAAACCAAATTCAAATGGTGATACCCAAGCTGTATAGATGACCAGAAGAACGAGAAAATTTTCCCAAATTCTGCGGAAAAAAGATTAACGTTACGAGACATTTTCTGTGAAGTTTCCTTCATAAAATTCTGTATAGTAAATGACAGAGATTGGAATATTTTTGGTCTTGCTCAGCTACAAGCCCAAAAGAATATTGCAGACCAATCAAAGTTGATTGTCGGATTCAATCCCCAAACATTCCAACTCATCCAAAGAACAAAACACAGATATTATTCCATTCCTCCTCAAGTTAACCTAAAACTAATAATGTCAACAGTCTTGAGATCCAACAACAAGAACCAAACAATAGACTAGTGAGTTTCTAGTCAACAACAAAACGCGAAGGTATAGAAACTGGGAAGTATTATAAACAAAGAGTATCACGAGACTCATAGGTGTATCTTTCTCCGTGCGAGTCTTTCAGAAATCCCCACAGAGAGGGAAAACGTAAAAATGTGACCAGGAAAGTAATAAAATAATCATTTATAAGTTGGTAAACAAAGAAAACCCAGAAACAAACAAGCAACGGTTAATCACTGAGAGAAAACGACTACGAGGAGAGGCAGTACTGAAGCACCTGTAGCGACGACTCCGGAGCTTGACTCTGCGGTTACTTCTTGCGCCAAGAGAAGGCAAAACCCCTGTGGATAGACTGTAGTGACCGCCATCTCCATGCAACTGCTCTATCTCCTCCTGCCCACATACTGATACTCCCAACATCCCTCTATTTCGCGCAGTGGCCATTGTTATTGACGCACAAAAACCCAACTCTCTGCTCTAGAGTTGGTTGTTTTTGTGTCTCTGGGATACGGATGTTAGAAACGAAATGTGTACGAAATCTATGTTTAAAAATGTCGACATTAAGAGACGACCGACTATACGAGCTTGAGGAAAAGAGAAGAGAGTTAGGTTATTTTTGTAGCTTAAGAAAAAGAGGAAGAGAGTAGGGTTATCATTGTAGCTTATTTTGTGAAGGGAAGCAGATTTTGTGAACGTTACGAATATTAAACTGGATTCGCTACTGGATTGAATTTTGGTACGATATTGTACTGGTATTAGTTAATATCGAATACTACTTTGAGTAATTTTTTAAATTTATAAAATGGTCCCTATATTTTTTTTAATTACAAAATAGTTCATTGTCATATTGTAAAATTGTATATTATTTAATTTAATTTTTTTGTTTATATCTTATCCATTTTAATTTACATATATCTTTATTATATTTTAATTATTTTTATATACATTAATTATCTATATATAAAAATTAATTGTAAAATAATGAAAGTAATTCAAATTTTTGAATTATTAATTATTTTCTATTTTATCAAAATTTTGAATTATTTTTTTAGAATTGTTATTTTTCACATTCCATTTCATTTTACATTTAATTAGACATAATCATAATTTTAATTTAATATATAAAATTAATTTAATAATTATTAATAAATATAATTAAATGGGCCTGTATCGACCAGTATTTAAATCCGATACCAAAACTTAAAATTTGGTATGGGATTTAGGCCGGTATAGTATGGAATTCAATACAATAGATTTTGTTAACGTTCCAAACGAAATTTCAACGAAATCTATCGACATTAAGAGATTGATCTCTTTATATAATTCTTGCTTTTTTTAATTTAATTTGAACAATATATTCAACTTAAAAAATAATAGTATTAAGAGCAATGTTTCGAGATCCGTATCGTACCGGTCGGTGCCGGCCGAAAAACGGTACCCGAATCTCGTCTTAGATACCGGTCGAAAATACCGGTCGATACCGGCTAATTTCGGTGGTACCGGACGGTATTCACAATACCGCTCAAATACCGGCCGGTACCGAAAATTTTAAAAAATTGGGGGACTTTTTTGCAAAATTTTCAAAATTTCCCTCCCTCCATCCCTCCCTCCTACCTATCCTTCTCCCCATTTTTTTCAAAGTTTTTAAAATAATAATAAATATTTTATTACTAATAATAATTATAAATTAAATAAAACTTAAAA
>JAOSBM010138999.1:0-15393 GCA_027568955.1 Erythroxylum tenue | reverse complement strand
TTTGGATAACTAGAACAAAAGTTATGGCTAAAATAATGAAGCATATTCAATGCACATGATCAATTACATTTTTCAGCTTTAACTTCCAACATTTCTCATATAATCCATCTTGTATCTAAACCATCTTTTCTATTTCATTTCAAATTCAAGAATTTTCCTTTTCTTTACTCATGAATAATTTCCAATAATATCTCATTTAACATTCCTAGCTTCCAAGAAAGTTCGGGGCCCAACATATGTTTCCCATATATCTCTATGTATATGTATATTACTTACAAAAGAATCTTGGTACCTTTTTTGACCAGACATATAATGCTCACACGAATAAAACCAAACTTTTTTGTTTTATTAATAATAAATATTTTCATTATAAAAGTTTAAATGAAGAAGATAAAGTTACATGTAAATACACTTGCTTTCCAGGGCACTATATTTACATAACTCCAACACTCCACATGCATATTTGTGACAAAAGGCTAAGACAGAATTTTGTTCGTTTTCTGGCACACAACGCCTTATAATTTGATCAAAGCCAAACTTCCATAAGAAAGGTTCATTCCACATATAATATTTTGCCTCATTTCTTATCTTTTCCTTCCTAGACTTATTATTGTAATAAGGTAAAGTTCCATTAACTAAATAATTTACCAAGTCAACATACCATGGAATCATACCTTTCGTTTGGAATAATTGTTCATCAGAAAAAGTTTGGGAAATAGGTAAAATATCTTCATCTGTTACTAACCTACTTAATTGATCTTCTACTGAATTTTTCGCACCTTTTCGATCCTTTATTGTCAAATCAAACTCTTAAAGTAACATACTCCATCTCGTTGCATTGTTTATTTTTAGTTTCATATCTTTTTGGCCTTAGATTTTAGGATTAGATTAGTCCTCCTCCTCATGGAATCGACACCTCTTATACTACAATCGCAACCCGTGCACTTGCAGTATTTAAGGGATTATAAATTTTAGAGCTCGAACGACACGATCAGTGATGTTTATTAAAACCAAAATTTCTGATGGCATTTGTGGTTCCGTAGAACAACATGATAATGTTCGTGCTTTACCGAAGGCTATTGATGAGCAGTTCAAAACTTTAGACAAAGATCTTCTAAGCACCCTAATTATGAAGTTTTCATCTATAAGACTCACTAGTGTCTGTGGTGTGCGTGAGTACAACATGAAGATGAGGGACATTACGACTCAGTTAAAGAAACTAAAGGTTAAGATGTCTAATTCTTTGCTCGTGTATTACATTTAAACACCCTTCTACCACCATACGGACCCTTTAAAATCTCTTATAATACACGTAAGGATAAGCGGTGAATAAATGAATTAATGACCATATATGTCCAAGAGGAAGGGCGATTGTCGATGGAACAGGGGGAGAGTTCACAGAGTGCACATCTAGTTGTTCAAGGAAAGAAGAAAAAACAAGCCAACTCAAAGGGAAACGATCAAATACCTATCCAAGCTGACATTAAAAAGGAATCCAAGCGCTTCTTTTGTAAGAAAAAGGACACATGAAGAAGGATTGTGTCAAACGTAAGGAATGATTTGAAAAAAAAAAGGTAATATAATCTCACTAGTTTGTTTTAAATCTAATATGGCTGAAGTTTGTCATGACACATGGTGGATTGATTCTTGTTGTACAATCCATATTACAAACGTGTTGCAAGATTTGCAAAATCTAAGGGAGCCAATGGGAATTGGGCAGTATATCTTATCCAAAAACAAGATACATTCACGTTTGGAGGCTGTTGGGGATTGCAATTTAATTTTATGTACTGGTTTTATTTTAAAACTAGAAAAAACATTTTATATTCCTAATTTCTCTAGGAAATTGATTTCAATTTCAAGATTTGTACCATTTGGATATTCCTTTCATTTTTCAGACAAATCTTTAATGTTACATTGTAAATCTGATTTTTTTGGGAATGGTACATTATTTAATGGTCTTTTCCGTTTTAATTTACAAGATAATACCTATTACAATGCAACACATGTTCATGATGGAACAAAACGTTGTTTCATTAATGAAAATTCCTCTATGTTATGGCATCGAAGATTAGGACATATCTCCATAGAAAAGATTAAAAGATTGGTGACTAATGGAGTACTTAGTACTTTAAATTTTGTTGATTTTGATGCTTATGTGGACTGCATAAAGGGAAAGCAGACCAATAAATCAGAGAAAGGTGCCAAGAGAAGTTTAGACATATTAGAAATCATACATACAGATATTTATAGTCCAGTTATGGACTCGTATGGTCAGAAATACTTCATCTTATTTATAGATGATTGTTCACAATATATGTATCTCTAATTGGTTCATTATAAGAATGAAGCACTAGATTCTTTTAAAATGTTCAAAGTCGAAGTAGAGAAATAATGCGGTAAGCAAATTAAGATCGTGAGATTTGATAGAGGTGGGGAATATTATGGTAGATATCTAAAGGTGGACAAGCACCTAGTCCATTTGCGAGGTATCTTCAAGAAAATGGGATAGTAGCTCAATACACTATGCCTAGAACTCCATATCAGAATGGTGTTGCAGAAAGAAGAAACCGAACATTATTGGACATGGTACGGAGTATGTTGAGTAGCTCCAAACTTCCCAAGTCCTTGTGGATTGAAGCTCTTAAGAGGACTATGTATATATTAAACCGGGTACCAACCAAGGTTGTTCCAAAGATGCCATTAGAGTTATTTAAAGGATAGAGACCAAGTTTGTAACATATACGCGTTTAGGGATGTTCGTCTGAAATAAAAATTTATAATCCACAATAAAAGAAATTAAACCCAAGGACCATAAGTGCGCATTTCAATGGATAGGCTGAAAGGTCTAAGGGATATAGGTTTTATTGTCATTCACATCACACTAAAATTGTGGAATCAAGAAACGGAAAATTTCTTAAGAATGACTTGATTAGTTGGAGGGATCAATTTCAAGGTACAATCTCTAATAATGATCATATGGATACTCAACCTTCCACCTCAAAAAGTAGAGTGATTGTCATTCACAACGATCCTCAAGTTCAACTAGATGTAATACATCCAACTGCTGAAATTCAACAGCCTAACGTAAACATAAATGACAATCAAGATGTTCCACAAATTGCTAATAATCTAGTAGATTCAGTTATTCAGGAATTACCTAAAACGTTTAGCAACCAGTTGAACAACAGGCTCTACCAGAGGATGTTAGAGCAACATTAAGGAGATCCACTAGAATAAGAAAATCAAATATTACAAGTGATTATGTTGTATATCTACAAAAATTTGACTACAATATAGGAGCCCAAAATGATTATGAAACTTTTTCGCAAGCCATGAGTTGCAATGACTCAAATTTATAGTACAATTCTATGAAGGAAGAAATGAATTCTATAAATAATAACAATGTTTAGGATCTTGTTGAGTTACCTAAAAGAGTAAAACCGATAGGTTGCAAATGGGTATTAAAGACAAATAAAGACTCGTTAGGCAACATTGAGAGAAACAAGGCAAGACTCGTTGATAAAGGATTCATTCAAAAGGAAGGAATTGATTACACATATACATTTTCTCTTGTGTCTAAAAAGGATTCACTTCGTATAATTTTAGCATTTATTGCTCACTTTGACTTGGAATTGCATCAAATGGATGTGAAGATGACTTTTTTAAATGGTGACCTAGAGGAAGACGTTTACATGAAACAACTGGAGGGATTTTCCTCTAATAATGGTGAGCATTTGGTTTGTAAGCTTAAAAAATCCATATAGATTGAAACAAGCATCCCACTAATGGTATTTGAAATTCCACGATATTCTCTCATTATTTAGTTTTGAAGAAAATATCATGGATAAATGTATATACCAGAAGGCTAGTGGGAGTAAAATTTGTTTTCTTGTATTATATGTGGATGACATATTAATTGCAACCAATGATAGGGGTTTGTTACATGATGTGAAACAATTTCTCTGTAAAAATTTTGAAATGAAAGATATGGGTGATGCATCTTATGTCATTGGCATTAAGATACATCGAGACAAATTCCATGGTGTTTTGGGTTTGTCTCAAGAAACCTATATTAATAAGGTTTTAGAGAGATTTCGGATGAAAGATTGTTCACCTAATGTAGCTTCCATTGTGAAAGGGGATAGGTTCAATTTAGACCAATGCCCCAAAAATGATTTTGAAAGAGAACAAATGAAAAACATTCTATATGCTTCCGTAGTTGGACAAGACCTAACATTACATTTGTTGTTGGAATGTTAAGCAGATATTAGAGTAACCCAGGATTAGATCACTAGAGAGATGCAAAGAAAGTATTGAGGTATCTTCAAGGGACTAAAGATTACATGCTTACGTATAGACACATCAACAATCTAGAGGTAACAGGGTACTTAGATTTAGATTTTGCTGGGTATGTTGATTCACAAAAATCAACATCAGGTTATATTTTCATGTTTGCCAATGGAGCCATATCTTAGAGGAGTGCCAAGTAGTCTTTGACTGTTATTTTCATCATAAAGGTTGAGTTTGTTTCTTGTGTTGAGCTACATCACATGGTGTATGGCTAAGGAGTTTTATATATAGGCTTAGACCTTTAGATACCATTTCTAGGCCATTGAGCATATATTGTGACAATTCAGCTGTTATTTTTCTAGCTAAAATCAATAAGAGTGGTAGTCGAACTAAATATAACGACATCAAGTTTTTATATATAAGGGAACGTGTTAAGGATAAGAAAGTGATCATTGAACACGTTAGCACTAAATTGATGGTAACTGGTCCTTTAACAAATGCCACCAGTGAAGTTTAAGGATCATGTTGTTAGAATGAGATTGAGTTCCATTATACAGTTTTTATTGTATGGACATTGTTATTTTCTTGAAACTCTTATAATATTTTCTCATATTATGGTGCACATTATTGAATTTTAAGAAAATTGATTATTTTGGACTAGGAATAGACATAGGGTTTATTCATTAAGTAATGTTACGACATTCAGATTGATACGATTATAGTATACTGTAATATATGGAAGATAATACTCAAACCACTAAAGGACTTATCGCCATGATTCATATTTTGTACTTAGATCAGATCAAGATTTGATATCAAGTTAAACGTATGGATCAAGTGTAAGGATGTGAGAACTATTCGTATTCCTTATAGTAATGGTCCCAACGTTATATAGTTAATAGGTATTCAATTCCTAGTTTTATGTTAACTCTTGGTATGCTTGATGGAGCACATTCATTTAAGCGTTCTTGCAGATTTTTTGGGATCCCTAAATCTTCTTTTCTCTTCTAAAAACATACACCATAATATGGGAAATTGAGAGCTTAAAAGAATTCCAAAAACACAGCTCTTCATAAACAAACAACAATGGAAGGAGGTACTTCGTTTTTCTTCCGCATTTATTTTATATGATATTTTAATGTATATTATTGTTGAATATATGCTAGAATATGCTTACAAGTTATTGTGAAGAAATTGAAATTTGAAGTTTACTTTTAATATAAACCTATTTGGTAATTAAAGACTCGATAATTTCTCGCAAGAGTTTAGTTTCAGTCACAATTAAGAATCCGATGCCATGTTAAGCGAGCCATTCAACTTATGGAAAACAAATGGGTAAGACTTAAGAATATACGTCTAACAATGTGAGATGGTTTGGAAATGAGGTTTAACATCTGTAATTTGGAAAAGTGTAGATAAGGAGTGATATTTGGATTAATTTGATAAAAGAAGGCCATAAAGAAGTAGCAGCCTTGAACGAAGTATAGAGCTTCATGTGATAGAAGATCTAGAGACAAATAGAAATCCAAGAACCAACGCTTCTAAGTTGCTTAACTACTAAATTTTCTCGACAGTAGTGAATGACTGGTCGAAGATGGCTGCCGAAGAATATTTGATACCATAGTGTCTGTCGAGGATAAACACTTGACACCAAAGTGTCTGCCCAGGAAAAACACTTAAGTTTAGATTGTCAACATTTGTGACTGCAATTGTTAACAGTCAACAATTGTTGGCTGTCAACAATTGTTGGCTCGTAGGCACCGAATTGGTGTTAGATTGTCAACAATTGTGGCTGCAATTGTTAACAGTCAACAATTGTTAGCTGTCAACAATTGTTGGCTAGTAGGCACCGAATTCAATGCCTACCATGCCTAACATAGCCAAGGCACTCCTGCCTATAAAAAGGCAGGAGTAGCATGAAGAGAAGAGAAGCAAGCAAGCAGAGCAGAAAACGAGAGAAAGTGAGGTGAGAGAAAGTGAGAGAAAGAGAGATACAAAAATATTCTGTATATTTTTTGGTATAGTTTTTTCTTGTAATTCTCCAGATTTTCTCAGTAGTTAAAGTCTTCTATCCTTGCCCGTGGTTTTTACATAATTTAGGGTTTTTCACGTAAAATCTGTGTGTTCATTACTATTCCTTCAATCCTATTTAGTTGCAAATATGCTCTAATCTGGTCAATTTTCACAACAAGTGGTATCAGAGCTAGGTCAGAAAGTTACGTCGAATTTTTTAACGTAATCCGTTCGGAGTTCCGGTAGGCACAGTAAAAGTCGGTAAATAGTAACCAAAAGGTGACAACTGTTCATTCATTTATTTTTGCATTAAATTGTGCAGTTACTGTAATTCACGTGTGCGGTACTATTCATGTATACGGTACTATTCACGTGCACGTCACTATTCACATATATGGTACTATTCATATGTATGGTACTATTCATGCATACGGGTATTATTCACGTGAAGTAGTGAGAGCTAAATTCTGTTCGTGATAGAAGCAATGGCAGCAAAATTTGAGATTGAAAAATTCAATGGGAGTAATTTCTCATTGTGGAAGTTGAAGATAAGGCAATCTTGAGGAAAGATAATTGTTTGGCAGCTGTTAGTGAATGGCCAGTTGGAGTTAAAGATGAAAAGTGGAACGAGATGGACGAAAATGCTGTAGCTAATCTTCACCTAGCTTTAGCTGATAGAGTATTATCCAACATAGAGGAAAAGAAGACTGCGAAGAAAATATGAGATCACCTCATACGAAGCCAAATCACTCAACAATAAAATTTTTCTAAAGAGAAAATTGTACACTTTATGCATGGCGGAATCCATTTCGATGACGGAGCACTTAAATACTTTAAATACTCCATTTTTCCAACTCACATCATTGGGGCATGCAATAGAGATAAGTGAACGTGCAGAACTTCTACTCCAAAGTCTACCAGATTCGTATGATCAACTCATCATCAATTTAACAAACAACACAAACACACTAGTCTTTGACAATATTGCAGCTACTATTCTGGAAGAAGAGAGTCGGCGTAAAAGTAAGGAAGACAGGCTGGCAACTTCGCAACAAGCGGAGGCCTTGGCGGTAACGAGAGGGAAATCAATGGAATGTGGCCCAAATGGGAGTCATAGTCATGGTAGATCAAAATCCTGGAGAAAGAAGAATTTCAAGTGCTACAATTATGGAAAGAAAGGACACCTACAGAAGGATTGTTGGAATCTGAATAAGAAATATTCTGTTCCTCAAGGAAATGCATCAAATACTTCAGATGATGGAGGTGCAATGGTCTGTGAAGCAGCAATGACTATTGGAGGTAAGAGAAGATTTGATGATGTATGGCTTCTCGATTTAGTAGCTACTTTTCATATGACATCTCGAAGAGAATGGTTCCATCAGTATGAATCTGTCTCTGAGGGATCTGTGTATAGCTGTAATGATCAAGCTCTGAAGATCGTTGGTATCGGCACCATCAAGTTAAAGATGTATGATGGGATAATTAGACTATTGAAAAAGTGCGACATGTGGAAAGCTTGAAGAAGAATTTTTTGTCTGTAGGACAACTGGATGATCTCGGTTTCATATTTGAGATTCAAAACAAGATCATGAAAGTGATTAAAGGAGCACTAGTATTTATGAAAGCAAAGAAAATTGTTACAAATCTATACATGCTGAAGGGAGTAACTTTGCAAGAAGGAGCGGCATCCATTGCAGTGACTAGTCCAGATCACAAATCTACAATGACGTGGCATAAAAAGCTTGGACATATGTCAGAACAAGGAATGAAGATACTTGCAGAGAAGAATCTACTTCCAGGTCTCACAAAGGTATCACTACCCTTCTGTGAGCATTGCATTGTGAGTAAGCAACATCGATTGAAGTTCAACACATCAAAGTTCAGAAGCAAAGAAATTCTAGAATTGATTCACTCTAATGTATGGCAAGAACCAATTACGTCTCTAGGAGGAGAAAATTTCTTTGTATCATTCATTGATGATTATTTGAGGAGATGTTGGGTGTTTCCTATCAAGAGGAAGGCAGATGTGTTTCCAAATTTCAAATTTTACAAAGCGCGGGTGGAACTCGAATCTGGTAAGAAGATCAAGTGTTGTGCTCAGATAATGGAGGCGAATATACTAGGAAAGAATTTGATGAATTCTGCAAGCAAGAAGGCATCAAAAGGCAGTTCACGACGGCATACACTCCTCAACAGAATGGAGTAGCAAAGTGGATGAATAGAACTCTGTTGGAAAGAACATGAGCGATGATGAGAACTGCAACCTTAGATAAGAAATTCTGGGCAAAAGCAGTCAATACCGACTGTTATGTGGTGAATCGAGCTCCATCAACTGCAATTGAGTTGAAGACACCGATAGAGATGTGGACTAGTAAAGCAGTGGATTATTCCAACCTCCATATATTTGAAAGTCTGGCCTATGTGATGTTCAATACCTAAGAAACTACAAAGTTGGATCCAAAATCCAGAAGATACGTTTTCTTATGGTACGTTGAAGGTGTGAAGGGGTATCGTCTATGGGATCCCATTGCCCACAAGATTGTTATCAGCAGGGATGATATCTTTATGGAAGATAAGGATCAAGAACAAGTAGAAAAAGTTGGCACTATACAAGAGAATTCAGAAACTACAACAGTACAAGTGGATAGGGAAGTTGATCAAAATGATTCTTTTGAAGCTGCACCAGAGTACGAGGAACAAGAACCAGTTAAATATGATGTTCCAAGTACTCGGAGACCAACTCGTATGAGAAGAGCACCGAGCTGGCACTCAGATTATATTATGGATAGCAATATTACATAATGTCTTTTAATTGAGGACGGAGAGCCATCAACTCTTCAAGAAACAATGACTAGTTCATATGCATCTGAATGGATGGAAGCAATGTAGGAAGAAATTGAAGCTCTGCATAAGAATAAGACATGGGGCTAGTATCACTACCACAAGAAAGAAAACCTATTAGCAATAAATAGGTTTACAAGATCAAGTAGAATGGTAACAATCAAGTAGAGCGATATCGTGCTAGATTGGTGGTAAAAGGATATGCTCAGAAAGAAGGTATTGATTTTAACGAAATATTTTCTCCTATGGTTCGACTCACTATAGTTCAAGTAGTTCTGGCAATGTGTGCTATATATGACTTGCATCTTGAGCAGTTAGATGTAAAAACTGCATTTCTTCATGGAGATCTTGAAGAAGAAATTTATATGCTCCAACTAGAAGGTTTTGAAGACAAAAGGAAAGAGAACTTGGTTTGCAAGTTGAACAAATCTCTATATGATTTAAAGTAAGCGCCGAGGTGTTGCTATAAAAGATTTGATTCCTTCATCATGAGCCTTGGATACAGCAGACTGAATGCAGACCCTTGTACATATTTCAAGAGGTTTGAGAAAGATGATTTTATAGTTTTTTTTGTTATATGTAGACGATATATTGGTAGCAGGCCCCAATAATGATCGTATCAAAGAATTGAAGGCACAATTGGCCAGGGAATTTGAAATGAAGGACTTATGACCAGTAAACAAGATTTTAGGAATGCAAATTCACCGAGACAGAAATAATAGGAAGATTTGGCTTTCTCAGAAGAATTATTTAAAGAAGATCTTGCGGCGATTCAACATGCAAGATTGTAAGTTAATTTATACCCCTCTTCCTGATAATTTCAAGTTATCCTCAAGTATGCGCCCTAGTAATGAAGAAGAGAGGATAGATATGTCTCGAGTACCATATGCATCAGCAGTGGGGAGCCTAATGTTCGCTATGATTTGTACAAGACCAGACATTGCACATGCAGTGGGAGTAGTTAGTAGATACATGGAAAATCCTGGTCGAGAGCATTGGAATACTGTTAAGAGGATTCTCAGATATATCAAAGGAACCTCAGATGTTGCATTATGTTATGGAGGATCAGATTTTACTGTCAAAGGATATGTTGATGCTAATTATGCAGGTGATCTTGATAAAAGTAAATCCACTACAGGATATGTGTTTACTCTAGCTAAAGGAGTTGTGAGTTGGGTTTCAAAACTACAGTCAGTTATGGCTACCTCAACAATAGAAGCAGAATATATAGCAGCTACACAAGCAAGTAAAGAAGCAGTGTAGTTGAAGATGTTGTTGGAAGAAATTGGGAATAAACAAGAGAATATTACTCTGTATTGTGACAGTCAGAGTGCTTTGCATCTTGCAAAGAATCCAGCATTTCATTCAAAGACAAAGCACATTCAAGTTCAGTATCACTTCGTTCGTGAGAAAGTGGAAGAAGGGACGGTGGACATGCAGAAAATTCATACAATGGAGAACCTGGTAGATTTTATGACAAAAGCAATCAATGGTGACAAGTTTATGTGGTGTCGATCCTCGTGCGGCCTGACAGAGACGTAAGCAACATGAAGCGGCAAGGTAGAAAGAATGGTGTGAAGATATTATTGATTATCAATCAAATCTTCAAGTGAGAGAATTGCCAACAATTGTGGTTACAATTGTTAACAGTTAACAATTGTTGGTTGTCAACAATCCCAGCCAAGGCACTCTTGCCTATAAAAAGGCAGGAGTAGCATGAAGAGAAGAGAAGCAAGCAAGCAGAGTATAAAAAGAGAGAATGTGAGGTGAGAGAATGTGAGAGAAAGAGAGATAAAAAATATTTTGTATATTTTTTGGTATAGTTTTTCCTTGTAATTCTCCATTTTTTTCTCAGTAGTAAAAGTCTTCTATCTTTGCCCGTGATTTTTACCCTAATTTAGGGGTTTTCTACGTAAAATCTTTGTGTTCATTAATATTTTTCAGTCCTAATTAGCTTCGAACCTACTCTAATCTGGTCGATTTTCACAACATAAGTATGGTGAGATTTTTTAGGTAGCATTGGTTGTGTTCGAGAATCTAGCCTTTCGACAAGTATATGCATAAATATAACAAGTTTTTAATGCTATTGTATCTACACTTAATCTTCCATATATATGGACATCTCCTGGTACATTTCAGTTGTCTTACATGGTTGTTGTAGATATAATAAGTTGTGACAGCATAGAGTATTGGGGCAGAGTACAATGCCTCCTATATGGTAGTGGTGTTAGTGGTAGTATTTAATGTGATGTCGCCGACAATTACAAGATCAATGTTGTGTTAGAAGATGGGGACGGTGGTTACGACAAGTACTACTAGCTTTTTCTAAAGCTTTCAAGTGGTAAACGGCTGACGATATATATTCTTCATTTTCTAACTGTTTTGCGCATTTGACTGTAGTGGCTCTCCTTGATGGATTTACCCATCGCTTCTTACAAGCTTAACAGAAATAACCAGTTGGATACAATTACATCGCTAACTTTTGATAATTAATAACAAGGAATGTTATTAATTAAATATATTATTTTTACTATATACTCCATCCGATTCATAATAAGTGTCGTTTTAAGGAAATGCACACTTATTAAGAAAGTTAATGAAATATCTAATATACCCTTATTAATTACATGTTAAAGTGCCTTGAAAATATAATCTGTGTAATCTGTGTAATTAAGATGTGAGAAAAATTAAAGGGTAATTTTGGAAGTCAAATCATAAATATACATAAAAATTCACAAACGACACTTATTTTGAATAATTAAAATCTCTCTAAAACGACACTTATTATGAATCAGAGGGAGTATATAATAGTGGTGACTCCTATTAATCACCAAAAGTTAGATATAAAATCTTTTTTAAAGAAGAAAATATTATTGTCTCAAATATAATAATGATTTATATTAATGTCATAGATCAAAGAAAAGATACAAGAATAAAAGTCTCTATAAAACTTTAGAATGGACATAACCTAATTATGTGTATACATATATTTTAAGTTTAATTTCTATAATTATGATAATACAATATTTTTTAAAACAAATTCATGTGAATAGATATATTTTTATTTTATAGAGTTACATTTTGAGTAAGAAATATGTATATTTTTATAATCATATAAATTATTTAACCTATGGAGTGATTTAAAAAGTAATTCAGTATATGCAAATATTAATTCCATATAGCAATTTCAATGAGGAATTCAATAGTGATATTGTGGATATTAAAACAAAATACCCTTTGTTAAGATATTTGTTAAGATATCTAATTAATTATTTTGGGCATTATTTGTAATTGGATATAATTACATATATTTGGAATATCATTATGATAAAAAAAATTTTACCTTGTGTGGGATTCTTGAAGATAAGATAGAGTGAAGGATAAAATCCTAGAAAAGATAAGATTTACATGGGATAAAATAACCATGTCTTATTAAAAAAAATGTGCAGATTTTTTTTTTATATTTTGGAGTTATCTTTGGCATCCTATTTTGATGATTGTAGTTATCTAAGGTAGCTGGATTTTTTCATGATTCTATCCATCTTGGACAGTTGCGTTTTTTCTACTGGATGCGTGAATTTTCTAGGGTGTGGAGCTATTGCTTTTGGTGTAGGAAAAACATCTAGTACATGAGGGTGTGAGCAGCTACATTTTTGTGCCGTATTGGTGATGAAACGATTGTTAGATTGTTGTCTTCTTGATGTTGCTATGTGTGTGGACTAATTGTGATTCTTCTAAATAGTTCACAGCAGATTTTGTTCTACAACCTCCCACACTTTCGATTGATGAAGCTGAATATTCAGTAGAGTGTTTTTCTTATCCCAAGTGTCTTCTTTGTTTAAGTTAATTTAGATATAATCATTTGAGTTATTTTATTATCATCTTTATTATCAATCATTGTTGCTAAAAATCTTTTGTTGAGGTTGGCTTGAGGTAGTCGTGCTAGTGGGAATGATTTACTTTCACAAGATGTGAGTATGAGAGATAGTGTCAAGGGTTGAGTGAGTCGGTTTAGTAAAGCCTTGGATCAAGCTATTATATCATAAGTGGAAGTTAATTAAGCTGGATGAGGGCCTTGCAGACGTAGGCAAGGTGTTCTGAACTGTGTTACCAAATCTTGATTGTCGATTTATTATTTGCATGTTTAATTTTTCTATTTGTATTTTTCTAAAAAATTACCAGTTGCTATCATAGTTGCTTTGTATCAAGCAACTAACAAAAAGAACTTAAATCAAATGCGAAAAAACTAGATTTTGTGAAACTATATCTTTGAAATTTTAAATTGGTATCAGAGATTGGGTCACCTAATCATAACTTGGTACGTCAAATTGGTGTAGATCTGTGTTTCGCAATTATGGCTACAAGAGAAGGAGCATCAATTACCAAGCCACCGTTATTTGGTGCTTCAAATTATCCTGATTGAAAATCAGGAATGAGAGTATTCATTCAAGCACAAGGAACTAAAGTATGGAATTCGATTTTAAATGGCTGGACACATCCAGTTACGATTGATGAAAGGGAGAAGCATTGCTTAAAGATCCATCTAAATGGACAAGGGCTGAAGAAGAGCGAATGCTTGGAAATTCTCAAGCTAAGAATGCTATCTTTAGTGCATTAGATGAAGGTCGCTTCGCTATGATATCAGCTTGTTAATTCGCAAAAAAAGCTTAGGACACTTTACAGACAATACATGAGAGATTAAAATATGTAACAGCTTTAAAATTTCAAATGTTAGCCGCTAGATTTGAAGAACTAAAGATGGATGAAAGCTAAACTATTGGAGACTTCCATAAAAAACTACATGAGATTGCGAACCAAGCACATTAACTTGGGAAGAAATATTCAAATTTGAAACTTGTGAAGAAAACATTAAGATCATTACCTCTAAGATTCATACCGATGATTACAGTCATTGTAAAAGCCCATGATATCAATGAATTATCTTTGGATAAGGTAATTGGGATTCTTACCAACTTTGATATGAATTTGTTGAGAGACAAACGAGAGAAGAACAAAGGATTAGCATTGTAAGCCGAGGTTGAAAAATCAATGAATGACTTAGGAGATGAATCCAATAAGAATGAGGATATGAAGTTATTGACAAGAAATTTCAGCAAGTGGTTAAAGAAGGTGAAAAAAGATAGATCCAAGTTTAGGCAACATGGTGGGAATTCATTAAACAATAATTTCAAACAGCAAGCAAAAACTCAAAAGAGTGAAAGAAAGGTAAAGAAAATACAATGTCATAAATGTCAAGGCTTCGGACATGTGTAAACCGAAAGTGCTAACACTTTGAAGAAGAGAAAAGGGAAGTCTTATACGAGCACTTGAAGTAAGAATGAATCTAAAATTAAGTACGGTAATGAAGAGGAATTTTTTAGTAATCATGCTACATTAGTTGCTTTATATAGTAGAAATCCAATTGCTTACTAAACAACAACCAGAGAAGAAACTGACGAGAAAAACTTAAATGAATCAATCCAAAATTCCAAAAAAATGCAAATGAATCAGTCCAAAATTTTATTTCAGATTATGACAATGATGATAGTGATTCAAAGTACAAAAAAGGAGGATATTTGCAAGGCTCATGAGTTAATGTATGCAAAATGGGTGGAAATGTGTAAGAAGAATGAGAAACTAGAGAAGGAAAATTCTACCATGAAAAATATCATTCATGATCTTGAGTAGAAGTTGTTATCTACAATAGATGAGCTTGATGAAACAAGGATGAAGTTAGTATCAGAAAAAGGAATAAGGATGTTAAATTGAGGTATCGAAAAGCTAGAACAATTGTTGAAAATTGGTAAGATCAAAGGAGATCTTCAAGGTGTTCCTATTATCAACGACAAATAAAGTTGACTTTGGCTAACCTATGGAAAACCAATTTCTTAGTTCCCCGGCAACGACGCCATCGTCTCGATCCAAAGATCAATCCCTTGAAAGCCGAATCAAAATTAATTTAATTCCAAAGATTGCAGTATAGGATGCAACCTCGGGTCGTCTCACTTAATCGGAACCCAATGAAATGGACCTAAGATAGCCTATATGTCATAAAATGCAAGCAAAATTAGTAAGAAGGGGGTTTCGATCTTGAAAATATTAATGAACTAAAATGCAATGTAAAAAGCATGTAAAAAGTATTTTTGGGTTTTTGAAAATAGAAAATGAGAAGATTAAGACAAGTGATAAAATCCCCTTAAAAATGAGCTTTGGCTATCATAGTTCAAAACTAATTTGATGGGATTA
>JAOSBM010138979.1:0-15401 GCA_027568955.1 Erythroxylum tenue | reverse complement strand
CCATGGAAAAAGGAGAATAGTGGATTGAAATACCTAATTAAGATACCAAATTATATTAACAAACAAGTAAAGAATATTAAGAAATAACAAAGTATTTTTGTATCAATGAAGAAAGCAAGAGCTTGTATCTTAATTAGACAAATGCAGAATTCCAAACGCTGGGCAAATTATTTTTTTTTAGAAAAGTCAACTTATTCAATCAAGAAATTAAACATGGAGCAACATTACAACAAAAGCAAGCTACGTAATGGTTTCAAAATACGAATAACATTTATTTAATACTTGAAAAGTGAAAACAGTCCTGAACTTTTGAACATTTGTTAATCCCATTGACGCCAATAGGTAACCAGTTTTCTAGTTTTGTACATCTTAATAAGCCAATAGATAACCAGTTTTCTAGTTTTATACATCTTAATAATCCAATGATGCCAACAAGAAGTGTCATTCCAAAAGCCACACATGGTCATTAAAATAATGAGAAAACACAGACGTCGATTGATCTTGGCCCAAAAGCTACACATAGTCATTAAAATAATAACAAAACAGTACATAGCTGGTTGATTGATCTTGGAAGAGAAAGCTACACTTGATCATTAAAATAGTAAGAAAACAGTACATGGTCGATTGATCTTGGAAGAGAAAGCTACACATGGTTATTAAAATAATAAGAAAACAGTACATGTACAGATGGTTGATTGATCTTGGAAGAGAAAGCTACACTTGGTCATTAAAATAATAAGAAAACAGTACATGGTCAATTATCTTGGAAGAGAAAGCTACACATGGTCATTAAAATAATAAGAAAACAGTACATGTACAAATGGTCGATTGATTTTGGAAGAGAAAGCTACACATGGTTATTAAAATAATAAGAAAATAGTACATGGTCGATTGATCTTGGAAGAGAAAGCTACAGGACATGTACAGATGGTCGAAGGTCGATTGATTTTGGAAGAGAAAGCTGCACAGATGATTCAAATACCGAGTGGCAATGCTTCTTGACGGTGGCAACTTGAGCTCAACATTAACTGGAAAACAACGACGAGCGACAGGTGCTTGAGGGAGTGTGGATAGCTTCGACTGAAATCGAAGGGACAGAAGAAGAAGGGATTTGGGGAGTTCTTTCTTAATAAGGAAGACGTCGACTATTCGCATATCCAAGCCGTGCTGAGCTGTCTTGAGTCGTATTCACGCCGTATCTGCGCCGTATCCAAGCCGAGAAAAAATGTCCGTGCTTCAGAGTATATACTAAATTAAAAATTTTAAAAATAATAATTAATTAATGATTAATTAAATTTTTTTATTAAATTTCAGTAAAAGTATAGCTATTTAATTGTTAAAAATTGTTTATTTGATGTAAATAAATAAGATTTATATGGGAATTATATAACGCTTACTAAAAATTGAAATTAATGAAATTAGTCTTTTATATTTTTAGATCCTTATTATGACTATTTTTAAAATTTCACAAAAATCTTATATAGTTCAAGGTTTTTTCATTTTAATTTTAACTTTTGTTTATTACTACAAAATTAAATATAGTTTTAAATAAAAAGTTAATTTGTTCAAATTTGAGACTACCAAAATCTATTAGGCTCAAATTAACTTAATCAATTAAGATAAAATAATTTTTTATTCTAAATTAAAATAAATTTTGATTGAGCTAAAATTTTTAAATCAAAATTTGACCGATTTACCATATTAAAAATTTATATTAATAATTTAAATTAACATTGTTAAACCTAAGATTTCTTACAAAATAATGCCAATTGAAGAGAGAATAAATTATTTTTAATAAAATATAAAATATATCAATTAAATTAAAAATTTTAATGTATATGAATGTAATTTATTATTATTTGACATAAATTTCAACATGAAGTAGATTTATGTTAAATAATATGTAAATAAATAAATAAATAAATTTCTTTATTATTATTATTATAAAAACATAATAATATAATTTATTAAAAAAAATTTTGTTTGACATAAATGAATAGTGAAGTGCAAATGGTTTGAGCTTTCTTGCTATCTTCATTAACAAGCCAATCTGTACAAACGAGGTTATTTCACTACATAAGAGAGTCGGGTATGCTAAGATATGTATAAATGTGAATGTTCCTAAAGACCTTTCAGAAGAAATTCCTTGACTAAGATTTGGGGAGGGGATCAATTAATGCATGATTGTATTGTAGTCTCCTACCAATAGTTACCTTCTTTTGCTATAATGGGGAAGCAATGATACCCAGCGGGAAGAACATGCGTTACGGGAAACTATTAGGATAAATACCCCGAGAGCTAAAAAGAACACAGAGGTTATAGAAAACAATGAATTTATTCCTTCTTTATTAGTAGAGGCATGTGGAAAAATTGAGGTAGTTAGTCTAAATCAGAATTACGAAACTAGCAAAGTAGATACTTAGCAGCCTTCAAAGACCCCCCTCCCAAATAATAATGTCGCTCCAAAAGTTGCTATACAATCAAAGAAACTATCTGAAGGTTTTAGAACATTAGAAAGAAGAAGATCAGGGAGTAAGGCCAAAAAAAAATCTTCAACCTCTTGTTAATATGTCTATCATAGCTCAGAATACAAGAGGTATGAATAATCCTAAGAAGCAACTTCTTATAGTTAATTTTTTCAATTATATCAATCCTATGATTTTTGGTTTGCTTGAGAACAAACTTGAGTTGGAGCTTCTTCTAAATCAAGCTTTCTCAATAAATGGAACTGTTTTACAAGCCATTCTAATCACCACCTTGGAAGGATTGTGGTAGTTCCTAACCAAGTCAAGATCATTAGTATGCATAGCTCAATGCAAAGTATACATTTAAAAATTGCCATCGAGGGAATTGAGGTCATATGACTCAGCTTCATCTATGCATCAAATCATTCATGTCACAGAGAGGCTTTGTGGAAAGATGTAAGGGATCCAAAAAGCTTGCTAGCTGGTCCTTGGTTGATTCTTAGGGACCTCAATTTTACTACTTTTGTAGTTGAATCAGAAGGCATAAGGTGTAGCCTAAGTCCAAGTTAATATCTTATTTATCTTCCATAGAGTTAATTGATATAAACTCTAGTGGTTCCCACTTCATTTAGTGTTGTAATATGTATGAAAAGGATTCACACATTAGAAGAAAAATTGATAGAACACTTGTTAATCAGAACTAGCTTCTTAATTTTCTCAAATGTAAGGCTCATTTTCATAAGAATCTCTACCCTAACCACTATCCTATCTTAGCCTAAATGAGGGAATTAAGGACTAAGATAACTCCCTTTAGGTTTTTCAACTACTAACTGACAATGAAGGGTTTAATGAGGCCATACTTTGGGGTCTTAGCTTCCAATTTCAGGGATTTAAATCCTTCCAACTTTATAAAAAGATGGTAGCCATTAAATAGAGCCTTTTTAGTCCAATCATTTTTGTAAGCAAAACAATCAAAATGCCAAAGAAATTTTAATTTGTAGATAAAAGGAGATCTATACTTATTTTGGGTCTAAAACCATCAAACATTGGAGAAAGTTGCTTTATATACTTACCTGGATGTCCTACACATCCACAACTCTATTATAAGACAAAAAGGTATTATAATTCAAAATGGGTGATTCAAATACTAGCTACTTCCATAGAAGTTTACTTTCCAGGATGAATAGGAATAATATCAACTCCATCTAAGATGAATTGGGTAATATGATAAACAAATAGGATTTCATTGTTAACCATGTTAGGAGCTATTTTGCAAGTATCATGGGAACAAGAGTACTAGAATCTATGCTACCCTTATCTACATTAAATCACAACTTCTTTATGCTTCTTTCTCCCCAATAATATGAGCAACTTATTAAACTCACCTCTCCTAGAGAAATCCATAAAGTGGTTTTCAGTATCAATCCAAACAAAGCGCCTAGAATTGATTGCTTCAATGGTATGTTCTTTCGTAAAGCTTAGCCTTTGAGAGTCTAGGAATTCTTTTCCAATGTTAAGATGCTAAAGGAATATAATATAACCCTCTTATGCCTAGTCCCAAAAGTTCCCTGCCCAATAACTGTAAAGGATTATCGACCAATTTCATGTTGTACCAATATTTATAAGATTATCTCAAAGATCTTAGTTGAGAGAATCAAGTCCATTGTACCTGATATCATTATTGCTCCTCAAGCTGCTTTTATAGATAGGAGATCTATAGGAGATAATATAATGAGAGCTCAAGATTTTTTTAAGAAATATAATGCTAAGGGGTCTAGAAACAATGTTGCACTACAAGTTGATATCTATAGGGTATTTGATACGTTAGATTGAGAATTTTTTCACTTCAAGTCCTTTACAGAATAAAATTTCCATAAATATTTATCCCTTGGATTTATGCTTGCATCACCACTACTTTCTATTATATGATGATAAATGGAGAAACCATTGCTACTTTTCAAGGGGGATAGAGGATTGAGGAAAACGAGACCATTTATCCCCTTATCTCTTTACCATAGTTATAGAGGTCCTCACTATGATAATCCATGATAAGGCAATTAAGGAGAATCGATTTAGATTATATAAGAAATGTATACAATATAAAATTACTCAAATTTCCTTCACAGATAATGTTCTACTTTTCTGTCATGGAAACAAGGCATTTATTCAATGCTTAATGGAGTATTTGAATTCAATAGAGTTTCTGGCTTAGGTATTAATAAGGAAAAGAACTCACTCATCCTCTCTAAGGACTATGAATTTCTAATGAGGTAATTGATGGAGTTCACTGGCATCCCTTGTGCTTCACTACTTATCATGTATCTTGGGGGTATAAATTACCTCTAAGAAGCTTTCTTATAATGATTTCCAAGTGTTGTTTAACAATGTTAGAGCTAAGATTAGAAGCTGTAACTGTAAATTCCTTTCTTTCTATAGCAGATTTCAACTAATTTCCTCAGTCTTATCTAACCCGGTTACCTACTGGTCTGCTCACTTTCAACTTCATAAAAAGTTTCTCAAGAACATGGAGAAAATGATGAGGAATTTCCTCTAGACAGGGAACCTATCTTCCAAGCCCTTCTATAAGGTGCGTTAGTCCAAAGTGAAACTACCTAAGGAGGAAAGAGGTCTAATGTTGATTTCCCTACAGGAAATGAACACAACTTTTCCAACAAGGTACTTATGGAGTATTGTCATAGAAAAACGCTCAGATTGTGTCAAAAGGATTAATGAGTTATATTTAAGAGGCAGGAACATTTAAGGTGCTAAAATTACATCTGATTCTTCCTGTAATTTGATGCAAATTCTAAAACTTAGGTCCTCTAGTCAACCATTCATTAGAATCAGGATTGGAAATGGCTTAACATATTCTTTTTTTTTGTATGACAATTATAGTCCTTTGGGTCCTCTATATAAACTTCCTAACTATAGTGCACTGAGATTATTTTTCCTAGAATAAGATAAAGTCATGTCTTTAATCAACTCTGGTGAATGGATCAGAACAAGGAGGTTCTCAGAATCTATTCCTAACTGCGTGCATACCATCCTAACTCTAATAATCATGACAAGGCTGTTTGCGCACTAAACTCTCCAGGTATTTACTCTACTAGGTCTTTTAGACATGTTATTAGGTCTAAGAGAACTAAAGTTCCTTGGTGTAAATTGGCATTTCAAATACTATTTCTCCCCAAATTATCATTTGTATTATGGCTAGGTATATAAGAAAAATTGTCCATCTTAGATAGAATTATCCCATTGATCTCAACCGCTATAAATCCTCTTATAAATTTTGTAATGTTGGTACAGAATCCATCAGTCACCTATTCTTTAAATGCCCTTCCATTAGTTCAACTTGGAATGACTTCCTGACAACATGTGAAGCTCATGTCCCTCCTACAAAATGGAGATATATTGTTCCATGGATCATCAAACCCCATGGTCTAAGGAAGGATAATAGACTAGTTCTCCAGGTGGCCTGGTCCTACCTTATATATTGGATTCTACGCGAGAGGAACTCTATGATCTATAAGCAACTATTTGTTAATCAACAAGTCTTTTAGATGGAAGTTATCCACTTTGTCATGGAAACTATTCTAATTAGAGGTGCAACATTAAAGTCCTCTATCATAGTTTTAACTAACTAGCTTTTGTAAAATGATTTAAGTTGTTATCAAGTCTTTAAAAGATCAACTCCTTTTTTTTGTAGAATTTTCTTCTTGATCCGAGCATTGTTTCATTAGGCTTATGCCTTGATTTAGACTACTATGTAATTTTGTCATTTCGTCAATTCAATTTTAACTACTCTAAAGTAGGATGATTCGCGGACAATATAACTTATATAAATAATTTACATTTTTTGAATTAATTTATTTTAAATATATAATTTTAAATTATAGAATAAAATTGTCAAATTATAAATTTTTCAAAAGAGCCTGAATTTGTTTTAATAAATATTATTATGTGATTATAGTTTTTAATTTTAAAAAATTCTTTAATAATTTAAAATAATATTAATTATAAAAATAATATAACATAAAAAGTTATTGTCAAATAGGCATTTTAATATAATATTATGCATTGCTCATGTGCATATTAATTTATTTCACTTGGGTATAACCAAAACTATACCTGTGGAATTTATGGAGACATTTACATTTTCCAACCTAACCACTATAAGAAATATGTAGTTTATCGACAGAAAATATCGACAAAACATGCATGTATTTCGTCGATAATAATAAATACCGACGGAATAAAATGACGGTTAACGGCGTCGGTAATACGGCCGTTGGTAAATTTAATAACGAACATTTTATGTGTCCTTCTGTCAGTAAAGTATACCGACGGTTATGCCTGTCTGTCAGTAAATTTCACTGACGAAAGGTTTTTCCTGTCATTAAAATTACCGATGGAAATAAGAAGAATGGTCGGTAAATCGTAGTTCAGATAATAGCAAAGGGATTCAATATTACTGACGGAAGAAGAAAATCAATCGGTAAATATCACACAGTTTATTGACGATTTAAGATTTTCCGTCAGTAAATATAGTGTTATTTTGCGACAGTCCTTTATTAAAATAGTGCTTTTTTAGTCCAATCACTTTTATAAGCAAAACAATCAAAATGTCAAAGAAATTTTAATTTGTAGATAAAAGGAGATCTATACTTATTTGGGGTCTAAAACCAACAAACATTGGAGAAAGTTGCTTTATAAACTTACCTGGACGTCCTACACATCCACAACTCTATTACAAGACAAAAGGTATTATAGTTCAAAGTGGGTGATTCAAATACTAGCTACTTCTATAGAAGTTTACTTTCCAGGAGGAATAGGAATAATATCAACTCCATCTAAGATGAACGGGGTAATATGATAAACAAACAGGATGTCATTATTAACCATGTTAGAAGCTATTTTGTAAGTATCATGGGAACAAGAGTACTAGAATCTGTGCTACCCTTATCTACATTAAATCACAACTTCTTTATGCTTCTCTCCCCCAACAATATGTGCAACTTATTAAACTCACCTCTTCTAAAGAAATCCATAAAGTGGTTTTCAGTATAAATCCAAACAAAGCGTCTAAAAATTATGGCTTCAATGGTATGTTATTTCATAAAGCTTAGCCTTTGACAGTCTAGGAATTCTTTTCCGATGTTAAGATGCTAAAGGAATATAATATAACCCTCTTGTGCCTAGTTCCAAAAGTTCCGTGCCCAATAACTATAAAGGATTATTGACCAATTTCATCTTGTATCAATATTTATAATGTTATCTCAAAGATCCTAGTTTAGATACTCAAGTCCATTCTACCTGATATCGTTATTGCTCCTCAAGCTTCTTTTATAGATGGTAGATCTATAGGAGATAATATAATGATAGCTCAAAATTTTTGTAAGAAATATAATGCTAAGGGTTCAAGAAAGAATGTTGGACTAAAAGTTGATATATATAAGGCATTTGATACGTTAGATTGAGAATTGTTTTACTTCAAGTCCTTTACAAAATAAGATTTCCATAAATATTTATCTCTTGGATTTATGCTTGCATCATATTTTCTATTATGTGATGATAAATGGAGAATTCAATGCTAATTTTCAGGGGGGATAGAGGATTGAGGCAAGTGAGACCCTTTATCCCCTTCTCTCTTTACAATAGTTATAGAGGTCCTCACTATGATAATCCAGGACAAGGTAATTAAGGAGAATGGATTTAGATTATATAAGAAATATATACAATATAAAATTACTCAACTTTCCTTTACAGATACTGTTCTACTTTTCTGTTATGGAAACAAGGCCTTTATTCAATGCTTAATGGAGTCTTTGAATCAATTCAACAAAGTTTCTGGCTTAGGTATTAATAAGGAAAAGAACTCACCAATCCTCTCCAAGGACTATGAATTTCTAATGAGGTGATGGAGTTCACTAGCATCCCTTATGCTTCACTACTTATCATGTATCTTCGGGGTACAAATTGCCTCTAGGAAGCTTTCCCATAATGATTGCCAGGTGTTGTTTAACAATGTTAGAGCTAAGATTAGAAGCTATAAGTGCAAATTCCTTTCTTTCTCTAGCAGATTTCAACTAATTTCCTCAGTCTTATCTAACTCGGTTACCTACTGGGCTGCTCACTTTCAACTTCAAAAAAAATTTCTTAAGAACATTGAGAAAATGATGAGTAATTTCCTCTAGACAGGGAACCTATCTTCCAAGCCCTTATATAAGGTGAGTTGATCTAAAGTGAAACTACCTAAGGTGGAAGGAGGTCTAGGGTTGATTTCCGTCCAGGAAATGAACACAACTTTTCCAACAAGGTACTTATTGTTAGATCGACAACAAAGGCATGCAAGATTTGGCCAAAACGGTAGATTTCAAAACTTTTTCGAAATCAAAACGTAGCGGAAATAACATAACCAAATCTACATGTTTCAACCATACATGATACGGTATAAGGAAAATAATTTACATAAGAACAAGGTGGTAGAAATATACCGACTCCATGCTACAGCTTTGACTCCTCGCTTTTGTATCCTCTCCGAATCCTTGCTATAACTTTGACTCTTTTGTATCTTTTCCTTTGTCAATGTATCATCTCCTTGTTGTTGTATCCTTGACCAACCGATCTACCACTTGTTCTTCTTGGACAATTTGGTTAATAAGATCCTTTGGTGGGAAAGGAGAAGAAATATTTTTAGGATATTTTTCTTAAAAGCAAGAAGCCAAAAATGAGACTCTTTTGATTCAAGTTTCGACTATGCATGTACGAGAGGAGAGAGTGAGTCAAAAATGCACGAACACTTCTTACTCTCCTTGTCAATTTCGGTTATCATGAAAGAAAGAAGTGATGTGCATCTAATGCATCACTTTATTCTTTAATCAATCATAAAGAAGCCAATAAATGAGACTATTCTCATTTGTTTAAGATGGTTATATGAAATGACCAATAACCTAAATGAGACATTCTCATTTTCGGTTATGGATGAAAGAAGGAAGAGAGAGTACATCAAAAGCACCTCTTCCTTTCTTTAATCAAATGAATGCTAAAAGGTTACATTACATGCCATCATTAAAAGATAACCATTAAACCATTTAATGATAAGATCATTACTCTATTTAATGATGATAAAGCATGTTAAAAACCATCTTTAATTTAGCAATTCAAAGCTGCACATTTAGGTATAAAAAACCGAAATATGCCCTCCTTCTTTCTTTGATAACTTTGTTTCAATTTAATTAATCTAATAAATCAAATCAAACCAAAGTCAAGCGCAATATTAAATGTTCATTTGGGCTTCTAATTAAAGTAAGCCCAACATTCAATCATGGCCTTTAAAACCTCTATTTATATTTCTTACTTTGCTTGATAACCTTCATAGAAACCAAATGGAGAATCTAATTGGACTTATATAATTCAAGCTCTAATAAGCCCGGAATTAATTTAATCTCATTAGAATTAATTCCAGCTTATTGACCAAATGTCATTCTACTAAAGACAATTGGTTGATCTCTTGAATTATTAAATATTATGAGAATACATGTTTCAAATAAGATGTCCAATTGCAAACTTTATTATGAACCATATTATGGTCATCCACATAATAAAGGGTAAAATTATCGTTTTGCCCTTATGTTGGTTTTCCTTCTAGATCTCCCGTTTTACTCTATATGGTGATTAACACACAAGATCTCATTTTGGTGTTAAGACTTGATAGATAGCTAGACCATCAAACTACTGGCGTCAGTTTAATCACCAATCTTTGTAAAACATCTATAAGTGATGATATCACTATAAACTCTTTATTTAAGTGAATGTTTCCTGATACATGTTTCAATTAATAATTCCAACATGCAGACACTGGATTGATACTTTGTAAAAATCCATTCTGATCATATCTATAATTATAATGAAACATATATGAGTTCACCACTCATCAAGATTGTGGTTCGTAATAAAAGAATACAAAGGTGTATGTTTTAATATTAAAGTAACGGACCACTTTATTCTTGAAAAATATACTTGATTCTAGATTCATTTAATAGTGCCATTATCGATAACCGGCTACTATCATGATATGAAACTCATCATTCCTTTGAAGTAAACTCTTTTACTTACATGGAGATAAATCGCAACACTACAGTCTAAATCATAATCAAGCGACCAACTTGATTATTCAATTGTAAATCAACTAATTTAGATTCTAATAATATACATGTTTCCCATACATCTCCATGTATATGTATATTACTTACAAAAAAATCTTGGTACCTTATGACTAGATATATAATGTTCATACAAATAAAACCAACTTTTTTGTTTTATTAATAATAAATATTTTCATTACAAAAGTAACTGGAAGAAGATTAAATTATATGTAAATACATTTTCTTTCCAGGGCATTATATTTACATAACTCCAACAATCTCCCACTTTTCCTAAAGCAAGTTTGGCATATCCCTCATTCCCATCCTTATTAGATGACCCTCAAAACTCTTTTGAGACAGCGTCTCCGTAAATGGATCAGCCAGGTTTTGCTCTATGGGAATCTTTACCACATTTACCTCACCACGTTGTATTATCTCCCTTATAAGATGATACTTTCTCTCAATGTGTTTGACAGCTTTATGGTTTCGAGGTTCTTTAGAATTAGCCACTGCCCCACTATTATCACAATAAAGTGTAATAGCTTTTTTTGCCTCAGCAACTACCTCTAAACCATTTAGGAAGTTGCAGAGCCAGCCTGCTTCTTTTGTTGCTTCACAAGCAGCAACATACTCAGCCTCTATAGTCAAATCAGCAACACAAGGTTGCTTAACACTCCTACAGACTATGACTCCACCTCCTAAAACAAATATAGAACCAGAAGTTCATTTCCTTGAATCAACATCTGATTGAAAATCGGGATCTGTATATTCTATAGGAATAAGATTACTTCTAGAGTAAACAAGCATTAAGTTCTTCGTCCTACGAAGATACTTTAGTATGCACTTAACCACATTCCAATGCTCCACTCTTGGATTGGACTGGAATCTACTTACGAATCCCACTGCGTAACATATATCAAGTCTAGTGCAAATTATAGCATACATTAAACTTCCAACTGCCGAAGCATATGGAATGTTATGCATGCGTTCGACCTCCTCTTGGGTCTTAGGTGGTTGCTCCTTTGAAAGTTTGATTCCATGTCTAGTAGGTTTGAAACCCCTCTTGGAATTTTGTATGGCAAACTTATTGAGCATGCTCTCAATGTAGGTTATTTGAGACAAGGCTATCAGTTTGTTCTTACGATCCCTTATAAGTTTGATCCATAGAATATAGCTAACCTCTCCTAAATACTTCATTGAGAACTGTTCGCTCAATCATCCATTAACTGTAGATAACATTCCTACATCATTCCTAAATAGTAGAATGTCATCGACATACAGGATTAAGAAAGTAACCTTGCCTTTTTGTATCCTTTTATAGACATAAGGCTCATCTAGGTTTTATATGAATTCATAAGTTTTGATAGACTTATCAAACTTAATGGTCCAAGACATAGATGCTTGCTTAAGTCCATAAATGGACCTCTACAATTTGCATACCTTATGCTCATTACCTGGCTAAATGAATCCTTCTGGTTGGGCCATATAAATGGTCTCCTCAAGATCCCCATTAAGAAATGTAGTCCTGACGTCCATTTGCCATATTTCATAATTGAAATAGGTTGCTATGGCTAAAAGAATTCTGATGGACTTAAGCATGGCAACTGAAGAAAAAGTCTTCTCATAGTCTATACCCTCTTTTTGAGTATAGGCTTTAGCTACCAATCTAGCTTTAGAAGTCTCTACCTTTCCATCAGATCCTCTTTTCCTTTTGTAGATCCATTTACACCCTATGGCTTTTACATCTAGTGGTAGATCTACAAGGATTTAGACTTCATTGGTGTACATGGAATCTATTTCCGATTCTATCGCCTTGACCCATTTTTCTGCATCAATATCATTAATAGCCTGTATATAAGTAATGAGATCCATTTCTTCTTAGTCCGAGAGGGCAATTATGCCTTCTCCTAGACCTAGATACCTGTCTGGTTGTCTCACAAACCTCCCACTACATCTAGGCACTACTTGATATTCAGGTTGCTCTTCTTATTCAACTCTTGAATCCATTTCTACATCTTGTTCTGCTATATCCAAATCAACTCTTGGTTTGGATGAAATAGTTAACTCCTTTAGTACTACTTCACTTCTTCCTTTATGGTTTCTTACAAATTCTTCCTCCAAGGAGGTTGCATTTGTCGACATAAATACCTTCCTGTCCTGAGGACTATAAAAATAGTACCCTCGTGTACTCGTAGGATATCCTACAAACAAACATACTTCTGACCTTGGTTCTATCTTTGTGGATTTAAGCCTTAGAATATGGGTTGGGCAGCCCCAAGTCCTTAAGTGCCTCAATGAAGGAACTTGGCTACTCCATAACTCCTTAGTTGTTTTAGGCACTGATTTGGATGGAGTAAAGTTAAGAAGATAAGTTGATGTTTGTATGACATATCCCCATAATGATTCTGGAAGGCTAGCGTAGGACATCATTGATCTTACCATCTCTAATAGAGTCCTATTCCTCCTCTTTACTACATCATTTCGTTGAGGTGTTTGAGGAGTTGACAAGTTGGAAACAATTCCATTGTCAATTAGAAATTGTTGGAACTCTCTAGATAAATACTCACCACCTTGATCCGATCGAAGTTGTTTTAATGGCTTACCTAGCTGCTTCTTAGCTTCTGCTTTGAATTCTTTAAACTTTTCAAAGGATTCACTCTTTTTATGCATCAAATACAAATAGCCATATCTAGAGTAATCATCTATACAGGTTATGAAATATTCATAACCTCCTCTAACTTGTACTTCATGGGCTCACACGCATCAGTATATACCAAGTCCAACATGGATTCAGATATGTTTCCTTTGGAAGGAAATGAGGCTTTTGTCATTTTTCCTTCAATACAAGATTCACAAGTGGGTAATGGATCGTTATCCAAGCCCGCAAGGATCCCATCCTTCACTAACCTTTCAAGTCTTTTTTGATTGATATGAACCATTCTTAAATGCCACATATATTTTGAATTAATGCTAGATTCATTGGATTGCCTTGGTTTTATTAATAATGTGGTGTTTAGTGATCCTGTCATAGGTTATATAAAGAACAATCCTTGTTTAATTATCACATTACAAATAAAATCCTTATCCTCATATATTGAAACAACATTTTCACAATATAAGGAATAACCAGATTTTATTAGATAAAAAATAGAAATCATGTTCCTTACAATTATTGGGATGTAATATACATCCTCCAAATATAACCTATGACCATTAGGAAAGTCCAAGATAATTACTCCTATTGATTCTGCTGAAACATAGGATCCATTTTCTATCTTGATTTGAAACTAACCTTTATGTAGTCTTTTCCTTTACTAGAACCCCTGCAAAGGATTGCAAACATGATTAGTGACTCCTGAATCTAATATCCAAGAATCAAAATCTGCAACATTTCTAGTTCTTAACAAACTTAGGAAGCCCATACCTTGTTGCTTTTGAGAGACTCCAGGTAGACCGCACAGTTTCTTTTCCAGTGACCTTGTTCACCACATTGGAAACACTTTCTCTTGGTGTCCGCTTCGGCCTTCTTTTTTATGGGTTGGACCTTGACCCCTATTTGGGCCTTCTTTTTCATTGGACCCTTCTTCTTTTGCTTGCTCTTACCCTTGGGCTTAGAAGAAGATGCTACATTAGCTTCTAGCCCATGAGCCTTGATATTTAATATCTCCTCTGTACTCTAGAGGGTATTCATCAACTCACTCAAGGTGTAATCTTTACTGTTGAGCTCATAGTCCAACTTAAACTGCTGAAAAGATGAGTTTAAGCTATCGATGATCATAATCATCTGCGTGTCCACATCCATATCTGGCCCAAGCATCTCAGCCTCAGTAACTGCAGAGATTACCTTCAACATGTAATCCCGCACCGGTTCACTAGGGTTTTGGCTGAGATTATGAAAGGTTTGGATAGCTTTCACTCTTGCAGACTTGATCCTCACACCAAACATCTCATATAGGTAATGGATAATTGCACTAGCAGTTTTTGATGCATGCAAATTGCTTTTGCAACATTCCACTGACAGAAGCTAGAATATAACACTTAGTAGTCTTATCAGCATTCTGTCATCACATATAGGAACCGAAATCATGCATAATAAAATGGATTTGATACCAATTGTTAGATCGAAAACAAAAGCATGCAAGATTTGGCTAAAACGGTAGATTTCAAAACTTTTTTGAAATCAAAACGCTGCAGAAATAACATAACCAAATCAACATGTTTTATCCATACATGATACGGTATAAGGAAAATAATTTACATAAGAACAAGGTAGTAGAAATATACCGACTCCTTGCTGCTATAGCTTTGACTCTTTTATATCCTTTCCTTTGTCAATGTATCCTCTCCTTGTTGTATCCTCGACCAACCCGATCTACCACTTGTTCTTCTCGAACAACTTGGTTAACAAGATCCTTTGGTGAGAAAGGAGAAGAAATATTTTTAGGAGATTTTTCTTAGAAGAAAGAAGCCAAAAATGAGACTTTTCTCATTCAAGTTTTGGTTATGCATGCATGAGAGGAGAGAGTGAGTAAAAAATGCAAGAAGACTTCTTACTCTCCTTGTCAATTTCTGTCATCATGAAAGAAAGAAGTGATGTGCATCCAATGCATCACATCATTTTCTAATCAATCATGAAGAAGCCAATAAATGAGACTCTTCTCATTTGTTTAAAATGACTATATGAAAAGACCAATAACCTAAATGAGACTTTCTTTTTTTCGGTTATGGATGAAAGAAGGAAGAGAGAGTACATCAAATGCACCTCTTCCTTTCTTTAATCAAATGAATGCTA